>CAUYQV010192621.1:0-13292 GCA_963574575.1 Galagoides demidoff | reverse complement strand
GTGCCTGTGGTCCCAGCTACTGAGGCAGGAGACTCGCTTGAGCCCAGGAGTTGGAGGTTGCTATGAGCTGTGATGCCATGGCACTCTACCCAGGGGGATAGCTTGAGGCTCCATCTCAAATAAATAAATAAATAAATAAATGGATCATGCAGTAGGTGGCCTTTTGTGGCTGGTCCCTTTCACTAAGCATAATGTTTTGGAGGATTGTCCATGTTGTACCATGTATCAGTACTTAGTTCCTTTTATGGCCAAACTGTTCCACTACGTGGCTATTCCATGTGTTCTTGATCCATTCATCCATTGGTGGACATTTAGGTTGTTTCCACTGGATGTGTGTTACCTTTTGTACCCTAGCTCCATAGCTCTGAAAGAAACCTGTCCTTCATTTGTCAGTGCATGCCCTTGAGTGTAGGAGGCTGCCCGGAGGTATATCTGCACAGACACTCTGCCGCCTGTACTTACCAATGCAGATCTCCAGGCCTGTCACCTCTCATGTTCCTCACCTCACTGTTCTCCATCTTTCTCCACACCTAGGAGATGACAAGTTTGGGCGGAAGATCATTGTGTTTAGTGCCTGTCGAATGCCCCCCAGCCACCAGCTGGACCACAGTAAGCTCCTGGGGTGAGTACCCATGGGGAAGTGTGGTAGGACCTTTGTCCCCAAAATAGCCTACTGCCATTTTTCTTACTGTTCATTTCTGCTTGAGGGGGTGCCTTCCCTCTTCTCAGAAGGGAACTGTTTTATACTGGGGAGACATCACTGGACTAGGTGTCAGAGTGACTTTCTTGATACGGAAACTGTGATGTTGGCCAGCATCCTTAAACCTCATTTTCTTCACCTTTCAAAGAGAACAATAATACAGCCTTCCTTCTTCCTTCCTTCTTTACTGCACATGAAAATGCTTTGAAAGGTATAAAACCTTCCAAATGTGAGGACTAATTATTATAATTACATGGCATTTCAGATATGGTTGCAATTGTTTATCATTTGTATGAATAATTAGTGTTACCTTATTTCTTGACAAATTAAGTGTCAGTGATTTCTGGTCCTATGAAGGTTCTGTTAGCCAAGTTCACATAAAAGCTCCAGCTGGTCATTTGTGTCTCCTGATTTAAGTACAAAGGCTGGTTGAATACAGAAGTTTGACAGACTCCATTCTGGTAACTGTTCATTACTGAGCCAGTGCTAGGCTCACCACCTGGCAGAGCAGTGACTCCCCTCCTCCTGCTGTCCCTCAGAGCGTGTAGAGTAATTGTCTTATACTCCTTTCCTGACCAGTTTCAAGCACTCCTCTGAAATTTAAAATTCTGGTCTGGCACTGTCCCTGGCAGTTCTTTGAGATCCTTTGAGGTCATGTGTGTATGGGAGGTGGTGAAGGATCAAGGACAGGCCCCAGAAGGCTGCAGAAGGAGGGGCCTGGGTTTGGAGTCTCAGCTGGTCTGAGGTAAGCCCAGCCATAGGCTGAGTACTGCCTGCATTGGTGGAGTCTTTCTCCTTGGTCTCCTGCCTCCTCAGACAAGGCAGGCAGAGCCTTGTCCAGGTCTCATGGGCCCAGCCTGAGAGTGATTGAGTCACATGCCCTCCCTTCCAGTGTTTTCAGTGTCTGATGTGCTCGGTGACAGTCCCCTGGCCAGATAATAATCTGAGTGGGAGGAAGTCGAGGATGGGGGTGGAAAGGCACCCACCTCTTGGAGGCAGCTTGCCGAGTGAAGCTTCACCCACTCTGGGGCTTCCTCAGGTTCAGGAAGCCCTCTGCCACCCTCTGCTATGTGTCCTTTATCCCTACCGGGGCTGGTCACTGTCCCCACTGACGGCATGAAGATGCTTCCATCACAGAGCAATCTGGCCCCTGTTTTCAGTCAAATCACCTCAGACTTGGCTTTTCCCAGCAGTCCATGTGCATCTGGAGGGTTAAAATAGAAAGTGCCTGAAGCTTGGAAATCAGAATGTAAACTTCAGCTTTGCCTATTTCTAGCTGCACGCTTTGGGGCGGGTCATTTCCGAGCCCTATGCAAATGAGAACTGTGTTTACCTCACAGCATTAGGTAAGATAGTATATGTGAAATGCCATTGTATATGTTGTAAAGTACTATTACAGTTTCAAGAATTTAAAAATATATAGGTAGCTGTAAAGAAAAAAATATAGACAACTATAAAAAAAAAAAGTCCCTGTCAAACCTACCACGCAGAGAGAAAACGACTATTAATATTTTGGTGTAGCTACTTTCTATTTTTTTCTATAACATTTTTTTCTATAACATATATGGAACGCTCTAGTCAGTTTTGTATCTTATATAACATTGTTATCTTGTTATTAAATGTTCTTCAAAGACATGCTTTATAAAAACATTTTATTATCTGATATACATACAAAAAAGTGAACAAGTCTTAAGTATACATAAAGATGAATTTGCAAAAACTGAACTCAGTCTGTGTCACCCACACCCCACAAAGGGTGGTTACCACTGTTCTGACATCTGACTTCACAGATTAGTTCTGTCTACAGAAACATCCTGTGAGATATTCTATTTAGGGATGTCCTGTGATTTATTTAACTGATTCCCTGCTATTGCACAGTTAGCTTGCTGTTCCATTTTTTTTTCCCATCATAAAATAGGCTGCAATGAACATCTCTCTCTATAAAATGTTTCTGTTCTTCTCTGGTTATTTTCTTAGGATAAATTCCTGGATATATTTTTACAGGGTCTGAGTATGCACATGTCACAGCTTCTGTTAAACATCACTTTATCGTCCTCCAAAAGGTTATAACCTCCATCAGTGGATGACAGGATCTCATTTTGTTGCCCTTGCTAGAGTGCTGTGTCGTCACACCTCATAGCAATCTCTAGCTCTTGGGCTCAGGTGATTCTCTTGCCTCAGCCTCCTGAGTAACTGAGACTACAGGTGCCTACCACAACACCCGGCTATTTTTTTGTTGCAGTTTGGGCAGTGCTGCGTTTGAACCCATCACCCTCGGTATATGGGCCCAACGCCCTACTCACTGAGCCACAGGTGCCACCCACCTTTGCTATTTTTTTTTTTTTTTTGAGACAGAGCCTCAAGCTGTCCCCCTGGGTACAGTGCCATGGCATCACAGCTCACAGCAACCTCCAACTCCTGAACTCAAGCAAGTCTCCTGCCTCAGCCTCCCAAGTAGCTGGAACCACAGGTGCTCGCCACAACGCCTGGCTATTTTTTTTGGTTGCAGCCATCATTATTGTTTGGCGGGCCCAGGCTGGATTCGAACCCGCCACCTTAGGTGTATGTGGCTGGCGCCTTAGCCACTTGAGCCACAGGCGCCAAGCCACCTTTGCTATTTTTATAGTTGCAAAGTGCAACTATATTTATATGATAGCACTTTATAAACTGCTTGATGTGTAGAAGAGTTAAGTTATTGTGTAGGTAATAACAATGGGAATCACAATCAGAATCCAGCATTAACCATATCACTCACACGCCTGCCTGTGCGGACCCAGCCCAGCGCATGGACCAGCATCCAGGTTACTCTCTCTGGATTAGGTCAAGTTGTACATAGTGTCTAGGCAGTTCCTCAAGCTTCTTCCTTGCTTCGCCTAGGAAATCCTTAGAATTCTGCCTGCCCAGCCTCCTAGCCTGAAGTGTTGTCTCTGCTGCAGCCTGGGAGCTGGTTGGCTAGCCAGAAAGAGGGCTTCATACTGGACCCCCCCACCCAAATTCTTGTTCATTCCGTCCATTCTTCTCATTGTGCTCAGCATCAAGTGTGTGTATGTCAAGATGGTAGGTACCATGTTATGAATGTAGGGAACCTGAGGAAATGAGGCTCTTTAGTCCACTAACAGCTAAGTGACTAGAGCAGCAGTGACCTTCTGGCCACCTCGATCACCTCTCACAGGCACAGTGTTTTACAGCCTATGCCAGCATTCACCTGTAAAAGGCAGAGCTGTCCCATGGTCACAAATGTAGGCTTTGGAGTCAGACATTTCACTTCCAACTGGGTGCAGTGGCTCATGCCTGTAATCCTAGCATTCTGGGAGGCCAAGGCGAGTGGATTGCTTGAGCTAAGGAGTTTGAGACCACCCTGAGCCAGAGTAAGACCCCATCTCTACTAAAAATAGAAAAACTAGCTGGGCTTTGTGGTGGGCTCCTGTAATCCCAGCTACTCAGGAGGCTAAAATAAGAGGATTGCTTGAGCCCAAGAGTTTCAGGTTGCTATGAGCTATGATGTCACAGTACTCTGAAGTGACAAAGTGAGATTCCATCTTTAAAAAAAAGAAATAACAGCTCGGCGCCTGTGGCTCAAGTGGCTAAGGCGCCAGCCACATACACCTAAGGTGGCGGGTTCGAATCCAGCCTGGGCCGCCAAACAACAATGACGGCTGCAACCAAAAAAAAAAATAGCCGGGTGTTGTGGCGGGCGCCTGTGGTCCCAGCTACTTGGGAGGCTGAGGCAGGAGACTCGCTTGAGCCCAGGAGTTGGAGGTTGCTGTAAGCTGAGATGCCATGGCACTCTACCCAGGGGGAAAGCTTGAGGCTCTGTCTCAAAAAAAAAAAAAAGGAAATAAGCCCACAAATGCAATTAAATAAAGTGTTTTTAGTTTACATTTAAGCTAGCCATTGCTAGCAAGCGTCCTGTTTTTTCTGAAATTCTAGCCTGTTGGGGATACAGGTTATAAACACCCCTGCTAAGTCTGTGAGCACTCTGAGGAACAATGGTCATAGAAGAGGCTATGACAAGACTTAGAAAGATACTGGGTCACCTCCTGCCCAGTAAACAGGCCAAGCAAATACCCACTGTGGAGATTTGCATTTGCCTGGGGCAGAGATCAAGCAAGTAGCTCAAGCCCTGAGATATGGGCAGAAGAGCTTATATCCCTTATCACAGAGGAAGATCCTCTGTGCTGAGGATGGAAGGAAAATTCCTCCTTCCTGCCAATTCCTCAGAGATTAATACAGGTGGTGTTTTAGTCCATAGGGAACTAGCAGAATTTTAACACCTCCCTAGAATTCTGTGTGTGTGATCTGAAGGGGGAGGCTCTCCTAATACAAGGCTCAGATTTCGGATTTCTCAAGGTTACCTTTAAGGTTAATAATAATAAAAATAGGAGCTGATTTGCTCCCTCAGAAACTGCTGGCATCTTTGTTCCCTCCCTCATATACCCTCTGAGCAAACAGACTTCAATAAAAGCAGAGTGGAGCAAACACTCAGTACCATTCCTGGAATCCCACAGACAGACAGTGGACCCCTGAGCTCCCACTTTTAATTCTAAAAAAGAAAGAAAGACAGAAAATAAAAAAAACAAAATGCAATGCTGTCCCATGGTCAAGAATACAGGCTTTGAGGCTTTGGAGTCAGATACTTCATTTCTAGGCTCTACCACAAGCTGTGTGACCTTGGATAAGCATTGACCTCTCTGGTCATTTCCTTAATTTATGAGATTAGGAATAACATCAGCCTCTGTTATGAGAAAGAATGAGATAATGTATGTGATGTGCTTAGCAGACACTATAAGCTGAATATTAATAAACGGTGACTGTGATCATCATTACTGACTGACTCAGAGCAATCCTATGAGGGCAACGTCATTCTCATTTTTTTTGTTTGTTTGTTTCTGAGACAGAGTCTCACTTGGTCAAACTTGGTAAGTGCCATGGCATCTTAGCTCATAGCAACCTCAAGCTCTTGGGTTCAAGTGATCCTCTTACTTCAGCCTCCCAAGTAGCTGGGACTATAGGCACCCTGCACGACGCCTAGCTATTTTTTGTTATTGTTGTTGCAGTTGTTTAGCTGGCCTGGGCTGAGTTTGAATCCACCAGCCTCAGTGTATGTGGCCGGCACCATAACCACTGTGCTGTTATGGGCACTGAGCCATCATTCTCATTTTTATTCCAGGTATATGAGAGATCCTGGATTAGAGACCTCATCTCCTGACTTTAGTCCTGTGCATCCTCACAGGGACATAGTGACTGATTATGCATCCAGAGCAGACCTTGCAGGGGAGGGTTTGTGGGGAGTGGAGATGACATAGCTAGAGATCTCAGGGCACCAGTTTCTGTCTTAATGGGGACCACACTTGTGCACAGGGCAGGCCTGAGCAGGGCTTTTCTCTGGAAGGTACCTGAAGCACACCCTGGACCAGTATGTGGAGAGTGACTACACACTGCTCTACCTGCACCACGGCCTGACCAGCGACAACAAGCCCTCGCTCAGCTGGCTCCGGGATGCCTACCGCGAGTTTGACCGCAAGTGGGTTGGGCATAGGTGTGGGCTCCAGGGCCTAGGCAGGTGGCTCTGGAGCTAGCTGCTCTGCTGGGTTCTGAGCTGCCCTCTACTTGGCAGGAACTCACTCCATGTCAGGGGGAGGCAGGTGTCCCCGTCTGGGTAAACAAAAAGACTCTGAAGTCAGAACAGCTGACTTGGGCTTACATCCCAGCTTCTCTGCTTATCCACGCTGTGAACTTTCGTGTTACTTAACCTCTCCGGGCCTCCTATTTCCTAATCTGTAAAATGGGCCAGCAGCAGCAGCTCTGAGCACACATGCTACTGTGCATGTTAAATCAGAAAATGTACTTTGAGACCCTAGCTTTGTGTCCTGTCCCACCAGCCCTGCTCCCAAGTTCCCCATTCTGCCTCTGCAGGTACAAGAAGAACATCAAAGCCCTGTACATCGTGCACCCTACCATGTTCATCAAAACCCTGCTCATCCTCTTTAAGCCCCTCATCAGGTGAGTGGCTGTGGATGGGGCAGGTGGAACCCATGCTTCCCTTGGAACTCCACAGTAGATACCAAGCACCCCTGGTTTGGGGCTAGGCCTCGGTCTGGAAGGGCTGTTGAAGGAGAGTAGGGCCTGCCACTGCGGGCACACCCCTACCCAGGCCCTTTCCTCTGTTGGCAGCTTCAAGTTTGGGCGGAAGATCTTCTATGTGAATTACCTGAGTGAGCTGAGTGAGCACGTGAAGCTGGAGCAACTGGGGATCCCTCGCCAAGTGCTCAAGTGAGGCGGGGCGGGGTGCATGCTGTTTGCAGGGCAGGACAAGCCTGTTCAGGGGAGAAGCCAGGATGCCTGGTGGAAGTAAGCATCATGATGCAGAAACTGTCCAGGGGTCGGATGGAGCAAGTGCAAACCCCGTTTCTGCCCTGTAAACGCTGTGTGACTGGATGTCTTCAGTCTGTTTTTTCATGTGTAAAGCGGGGCTGTTATGAGGATTACATTAAAAAGTCCTGTTTTGCAAAACAGCACAGTAAATGCCTTATGAAGTTTGTCGTGGAGACTCTAACCAGGCAGAGGGCCTGATCCTTCTTCCTTCACTCCTGCAGATACGATGACTTCCTCAAATCCACACAGAAAAGCCCTGCAACAGCCCCCAAGCCAATGCCGCCACGGCCACCACTGCCCAACCAGCAGTTTGGGGTCTCCTTGCAGCAGTGAGTATGCAGAGGAGGCCGGCCAGGCCTGGCTGGGAGCCCGGAAGGGTTGCAGACCCAGCTCACTGCACTTGTTCCCACAGCCTCCAGGAGAAGAACCCAGAGCAGGAGTTCATTCCGATTGTGCTCAAGGAGACCATTGCCTACTTACAGGCCCACGGTGAGTGCTAAGACTCAGAGTCCAGGGCCTGCCGACCATAGTGCCTGGCCCCATCCTCCTTAGCTGTATCTCCCAGTCCGCTCAGGAAGCTGTTGGGCAGGACTGAGAGAGGTCTTGTGTGCATTAGCACCCCTGACCCTGAGCCCTGTAATGAGAACCCTGAGACTTACCAGGCCTCACCATTTCCCAGCTCTCACCACTGAGGGGATTTTCCGGAGGTCGGCCAACACACAGCTTGTGCGGGAAGTGCAACAGAAGTACAACATGGGTGAGCGGGGGCTGTGGCCAGGCCCACAGCCAATAGGGCTCCTCTTTGGTAGGTGGGGGGTGACTCTGCCTTTTGTGCCCTGTAAGGAAGGGCCCCAGATTCCCTGCCTGTCAGCAGTTTGGGTGGCACTTGGTGTCACTGGATAGGTCTACTTCTGCCTGGCTGTCCCAGGCCTGCTGCCTCATTGATTAGGCTCCTAGGCTCTGGGTTCAGGTTCATGCAGAGGTGAGGAGTAACTCAGTGTGTACTGGGGGCCCACTGTACCCAAATGGCTGGAACCCAGGGCCTCCATGGCTGGAAGCCTAATCTCCTTGTCCAGAGGAAAAGGGGAGGCAAGCATAAAGACAGTGCTGAAAGAAGAGGCTCATGCAGGACTGAGGGCAGAGCTGGGCAGTGGGAGGCAGGCACAAGCCCCTCTCCATGCTGCCCCCCCACCCAGGGCTGCCTGTGGACTTCGACCAGTACAATGAGTTACACCTGCCAGCAGTCATCCTTAAGACCTTCCTTCGGGAGCTTCCGGAGCCTCTGCTAACCTTTGACCTCTACCCCCACGTTGTGGGCTTCCTCAGTGAGTGTCCCTCCTCTCTCCTCGAGCTGTGCAGGTCTTCTGCTAGACCTGACTTGGGGCAGATGTGCTTGGCCATCTGGCCACCTGTCCTGGTGGCTTGTGGGCCTAAGAGTGTCCAAGGAAAGTCTGTTGGGAGCTTCCCTGAACCAGCCTAGCCCAGGCACCTCTAACCTTGGCCCCTTTCCTCCTAGACATTGATGAGAGCCAGAGGGTGGAGGTGACACTGCAGGTCCTCCAGACATTGCCTGAGGAGAACTACCAAGTGCTTCATTTCCTGACTGCCTTCCTGGTGCAGGTGAGGCCTTAGCCTCAGCTTCTACAGCCCACCTAGGGGGTGAAGGGAGGGGCTGCCACCTCTTCTGGTCCAGTGGTGGTGGGTGGGAGTAGGAGCCGGGTTCTGTGGATTCCTGCTGCAGCCTTCTGATTCCCTTCACAGATTTCTTCCCACTCTGACCAGAACAAGATGACCAACACTAACCTGGCTGTTGTCTTCGGCCCTAACCTGCTGTGGGCCAAAGATGCTGCCATCACCCTCAAGGCCATTAATCCCATCAACACCTTCACCAAGTTCCTCCTGGACCATCAAGGGGAGTTGTTTCCCAGCCCTGACTCCAAGGGGCTGTGAACCCAGCCCCCACCCCACTGGCCCCTTTCTCTGGTAGCCCCAAGTTTGGACTCTTTTTCCTTCTGGCATCAGCCTCATAGGCATGTGGGGCTCCTGCCCAGGAAGGGGCCATGATGCCTCCTGGAGATGGAAGCTGGAGCCACCAGCCAGGCAGCTCCTCCCCCACCCTGTCCACCTGCCTCACCAGCCCCAGAGGCCTTGCTGTTACCATAAGACATTTTTCTTTGCCTTATACTTCTCACTGCCTCTCTGGACCCCTGGCTCCTGCTGGGCTCTCCAGAACTGGGCCTGGCTCTTCTGGGTAAAGAAGGACAGAGCCCCAGCAACCCCTTTTTCTGCTTTTTCCTGCCTCTGTTTCCCTGGCAACTGTGGATGACAAAATCACTGCTGGCTGGGCGGGTAGCAGGGCCTAGTCCTCCCTTTCCCAACTGCTGGGGAAAGAACAGCTAATCTCCTTGGTGTGGCCACACCACTCTGAGGTGCCTCCATATCTGGGTTATTGTCCTGCTTTATAGAAGTCTCTCCGTGTGGAGGCCTGGACACAGGCACCCTGCTCCTGTTCTGCCCCCAGCGGCTCAGCCTTGGGTCTTTCACAGCTGAGGAATAGAGCCTGCTACCTCCTCCTAACTCCTTGTCCACATATCCTGGGTCGGCCCTTCCCAAGTGGTACTACCCCCAGGGTGTCCTGACCTCCTGGTTCTGCCAGGACTGGCAGCTTGGATGGCAGGGCTGAGTCCCAGCATCCATTGAAATTTATGCCTCCCTGCCAAATCCTTGTGTCTGGTTCAATCAGTGACCACCCCTCTGTGCCTGCTTCAGCCTACAGGCTCTAGAACTGTCCATTGTAGGGTCACTCTGGCCAGAAGTGACTCAGTGCCTCTGTGGTAGCTCCTTCCTCCAGCTGGAGGACTCTTAAAGGGGCTAGGGTGGAGGCTCATAGTGCCCATAGGAGGGGCAGAGATTGTGCTAATAGATCAGTCCTTGACAGGTGGGTCCTACCAATCTCCCCAAGGGAGTATGTTGTTTTTCAGAAAACCTAGACCCCAGTGATGGTTATTAACCCTCATTCTAGCTGTGTCTCTTAGAATTATACTCCTTTCTCATGAACTATGGGGTCCATGCCCTGGTATCAGGGCAGTACCTGCAGTGACCCTGCCCCCACAACGTTGGCTGGGCAGGAATCCTTACTGACCAGACCAGCCCCATCTGCAGGCCGGGCGGGGCCTGGCCTGACTTCACTGGGCTGTTCCCCAGGCTACCTGCAGCATATCTGGACTCCTGGAGCCTGGAGCTGCTGCTGATTCTAGGTCTGTGTGTCTCTAGCCTGGGGCGCTCTGCTTTCTGTCCTTGTGTATCAAATGTCGCTCACAGTCCCACTCACTGGGGAGCCATTTGGATCTCTTGGGTCTTTCTCCTGTCCCCTGCCCTACTGGTTTGTACCTGGGAGGGCACTTGTACTGTGAATCAAGTGTTCACATTCACATTTCCTGACTTCTTGGCATGAATCATGTATTTCACCATTTGCACTTTTTGTATTTCAATAAAAATGGAGATAGAAAACTGCCCATTTGGCTGTGAAAGAGGTGAGCCAGGGTTCAATACTGGATAGGAAGTGGGGTGTTGTGTTCCTCATTGTCTACCAGGAAGTCCCCTCCCAGGCCATCTGCCCCCCTTCCTTATCTTGTTCACCTGGGGCGGTTACAAGGTCAGCTTCCTGACCATGTTCTAGGCACAGACAGGTCCACAGACATCTTCCACTTGTTTGTACTGCAGCATTACAGCTGGCCACTTTGTGACCAGGGCCTCCTCTGCTCCCAACTGGAAGGCACCAGCAGCTTGGAGGGGCCTTAGGCAAGCGAGGGAGGAAAAGATGGCATGGATTGTGGTGGACAGCAGTATGGGCTTGGGAGTCACGAGGGTTTGCACCCTTGTTCTGTCACTTACTAGTGCTGTGAGAGCCCCACCTCTGCAACAGCTGCTTCATTAGAAAGTCTTTCCTCTGAGGATCAGAAATGTGGGTAGTAGGCTGGGTGTGGTGATTCACGCCTGTAATCCAAGCACATCGGAGGCTGAGGCGGGTGGATTGCCTGAGCTCACAGGTTTGAAACCAGCCTGAACAAGAACGAGACCCTGTCTCTCAAAAATAGCTGGACATTGTGGTGGGCACCTGTAGTCCCAGCTACTTGGGAGCCTGAGGCAAGAGAATCACTTGAGCCCAAGAGTTTGAGGTTGCTGTGAGATAAGACACCATGGCACTCTACTAAGGGTGACCAAGTGTGGGTGGTGCTTAACATAGGGGGCGCTCAGTGATAAGAAAGTGAATATCAGTTTGCTGGCAAGTGGAGTGATGGTCCTAAATTCATGCAGCAGCTGGATGGGAGCTGCAGAGTCTGACCAGTCCCCTCCTGCTTGCCCCCTACCTGAGCAGCCAGGATGTTTCCACAGCACCTAATGTCCCATGGTTTTTTTTAAATTTCCTTTTTTCCTTTTTTCTCACAGGTTTTTTTTTTTTTTTTTTTTTTTTTTTTGCAGTTTGGCCGGGGCTGGGTTCAAACTCGCCACCCTTGGTATATGGGGCCAGCGCCCCACTCACTGAGCCACAGGTACCGCCCCAGTTTTCCTTTATTCTCCTCAGCAGGTTTTGCTTTGCTTTAAAGGTTAAGGTGGTAAATTTTGTGTTTTATGTACTTTTTTTTTTTTTTTGTCAGTAGGAGGGTAGGACAGAATTTTGCTTGGCACAGCTGTTTTTTTATGTGTTTTTTTTTTGAGACAGAGCCTCAAGCTATCCCACTGGGCAGAGTGCCGTGGCATCACAGCTCATAGCAACCTCTAACTCCTGGGCTCAAGCGAGTCTCCTGCCTCCGCCTCCCAAGTAGCTGGGACCACAGGCGCCCGCCACAACGCCTGGCCATTTTTTTTTTTTTGGTTGCAGCCATCATTGTTGTTTGGCGGCCCGGGCTGGGGATTCAAACCCGCCACCTTAGGTGTATGTGGCTGGCGCCTTAGCCACTTGAGCCACAGGCGCCGAGCCGGCACAGCTGTTAAAGTTAAGTTCCAGGTATTTATGGCCTGCTAATTGTAATCAGGAGGCTACTGTGGCCTTAGTTGGGCCTGTTCTTTTTTCTCCTTGCTGGGTGAGCCATGGGATCAGGCAGTGTTAAGTTGGTTATCAACCAGCACCAGGAAGCCAGTCCCATTGCACAACTGTGGCCCTCATCCAGGTACCTTGAGGTAGAGGCATTGGGGACCTCCCCTCTCTCCCTGGATCTGTTTGGCTCTAGGTGGATGACTCTGGGACAGGGAGGCAGTGACCCAGGAACGCAGGAGAGTGACGAAGACCAGGGAGCTGTTTACTTGGGTTGAGCTCGTGGTAAGGCCCCTGCTGAGTGACTCAAATGCCACTTTACCATTCAGGGGTTCTGGGGTGGAGTGTGGGCAGATGCTTTAGAGGGGTGGGACACTGAGAAAAAAAGAAAAAGGAAAACAGGCCTGGGCGCAATGGCTCAATTCTATAATCCTAGCACTCTGAGAGGCCAAGACAGGTAGAGACCAGCCTGAGCAAAAGCGAGACCCCATCTCTACTAAATGTTGAAAAAAATTAGCCAGGTCAGGAAGCTGAGGCAAGAGGATCACTTGAGCCCAAGAGTTTGAGGTTGCTGGGACACTATTGCTTGTCAATGGACAGGCAAGCACTTTGCTTAGGGGGATCACAATTGAAGGTGACATTAGACAGTCTCTTCATGTGTGACCCAGGTCTTGGGGAATTCTATCCTAGCTGGGTACACGCCCAGTGTCACATGCAGGTTACTAAAAGCAAGGGCTCCCAGGCCCTAGTGTTTGGCTGAATTTAGAATTTTCTTTTTCTTTTTAATATCCTTCAATAAAAGCTTATAATTTCTAATTAGCTCTTTTTTGTCCTGAGGCCTAGCTTCAGCCTGAAGAGGATGGGGAGGCAGCCCAGACAGTAGTTGCCCAGCGCCCATTAGCTTTTCTCTTTTGCCTTTACAACAGTGGTTCTCAACCTGTGGGTCACAACCCACAGGAACTGTATTAAAGGAACGTGGCATTAAGAAGCTTGAGAACCGGCTCGGCACCTGTGGCTCAATCGGCTAAGGTGCCAGCCACGTACACCTAAGGTGGCGGGTTCGAATCCCCAGCCCGGGCCCGCCAAACAACAA
The DNA here is from genome assembly GCA_963574575.1 of Galagoides demidoff. Classification (NCBI taxonomy): domain Eukaryota; kingdom Metazoa; phylum Chordata; class Mammalia; order Primates; family Galagidae; genus Galagoides; species Galagoides demidoff. Next base: position 89 of record CAUYQV010192621.1, on the reverse strand, counting down.
TGATGGCTGCAACCAAAAAAAAAAAATGGCCAGGCGTTGTGGCGGGCGCCTGTGGTCCCAGCTACTTGGGAGGCGGAGGCAGGAGACTC
>CAUYQV010192618.1:0-12194 GCA_963574575.1 Galagoides demidoff | reverse complement strand
TTTTGAGACGGAGCCTCAAGCTATCCCCCTGGGTAGAGTGCCATGGCATCACAGCTCATAGCAACCTCCAACTCCTGGGCTCAAGCGAGTCTCCTGCCTCAGCCTCCCAAGTAGCTGGGACCACAGGTGCCCGCCACAGCGTCAGGCCATTTTTTTGGTTGCAGCCATCATTGTTGTTTGGCGGCCCGGGCTGGAGATTCGAACCCGCCATCTTAGGTGTACGTGGCTGGCGCCCTAGCCGATTGAGCCACAGGCGCCAAGCCATGCAATCTTTATTTCTAGTACCTGCTCTCAAGACTTGGGCATGAACCCCTACCCCTTGTACTCAGTTGGGGAGTAGAAGGATGTCAGTGTTGTAGTGATTCAACTTACATGTTGATAATTCTCCATATATTCTTATTCTTCTTTTGTCCTTACACCTAAGAGAAATCCAGCTGGACACCAATAGCCTAAGTACTATTTATTGAAGAAAGTAAAGAAGATAGAAAGCAGGTCCCCTAAGGACAGGATGGAACCAAATAGGCACTGTAAATCTGCCCCTTGCTCAACATATGCACCTGTTGCCCCACTGGGCCATCTTGTTGTTGATGGGCATCTTGAAGAAGCGGTCTGATTGCATGTAGGCAGCAATTTTCTCCAAAGCCTGAAGGAAAAGCACACCAAACCTCTTAAAGACCCTAACCCAGACCAATAGACCCATACCCAAACAGCAACATTCACATGCTGCCCACCTCTCTCTATTGCTCCCGTTTTTTGTAGACAATGCCTTTGGGATATAGACACCAGGTCTTTCCAAAGGCTTAAAGGTGTCCAACCATTGATAACTTTAGACAAAAACTGGTGTCAGACAAGAATCTACCACAGTGGGGTCCCTCAGGGGACTTGTATTTCTGTAAGAGAAAGATGCAGGAACCATCACCTCAAAACGGCACATGAAAGCCTTCAAATTTGGGAATTCTTCCAAACACTTGGGTTCAAACATACGGTTCTGATCTAAGACATCGTAGGTGAGAAAATCCACAAAGGTGAGCTAGAAGGAGGACAATAGATGGTCAGGCTGGAGTTCATTAACACCTGCAGGGATAGATAGGTGTCCTCTTCTTTTCTCTTGTTCCTACCTTGTCCCCTGCAAACCATGAGAATTTCCCTAGGAACAAGGAGAATAGTTTCAGCTGTCCAGGTAGCTGTTCCAAGTACTCAGGCTTTAGTTTTTCCTGGGAGAGAGAGAGGAAGAAAGAGAACACAAACAGCTGTCATCATCTTTATAGATGTTCAGGGAACAGGCCAATGACGGACACTTAGTAGTCCCCTTTCCAGGTGCCTTTTCCTTGCCTTCACTTGAAGGTGGCAGAATGGGAAGACGGGATTTAGAAAGGAAGGGGTGCCAACACCAGAGTTACATGACAAAACAATCCAAGACACAAGAGTTCTGTTTCTTATTCTGACAGACTGGGTTGGTGGGAAGGTAGCAGTAGTCGAATGGAGCAGAGATAACCCTACGGTTCCTCACACTGTTTTTCTCTGATACTCTATTCAGCTGATGTGTGCTAAGGAAACTCACATGGTCAGAGCTATAACAGAGTCGTATCAGTTGCATGCGGAAATCCATAACTTGGTTTTCCACAATGTCCACTCGAATCTTTTCTTCTTCAGTGTCACCACCTATAAGTCAAATGAGAACAAACCACCCTTGGAATCACTCCCCCGACCCCCCCACCATAAACAACCTGCTTTAACCACCTCAGCAGCCCCACCCTACTCACACATGTTATGCTTGCGAGCAATGTAACGCAAGATGGCATTGCTCTGCGTGATCTTGTTCTTCCCATCCATTAGGTAGGGCAGCTGAAAGGAAAAGAACAAGTCAAATGAACAACCTACCGCTCTCGTCCCTACCCCTGGGAAAGAGAAGACTTGTAGGGCAGTGAAAAGTAGGGAGAGAATGCAGTGTTAGGAAAAAGAAAAAAATGAGTATAAGGTAGCAGTCGGGTCCCCATGTGATTCTAGACTGGGGTTCTTAAACTTTTTTGTGTGTGTATGTGTGTGCCATGAGCCCTTTATTAGATTAAGATAATTTTAAGATTAAGGTGGCTAACACACCTGTAATCCTAGCATTCTGGGAGGCTGAGGCAGGAGGACTGCTTGAGCTCAGAAGTTGGAGAAAGCCTAAGCAAGAGCGGAACCCTGTCTCTACTAAAAATAGGAAAATTAGCTGGGCCTGTTGTGTTTGCCTGTAGCCCAGCTATTCCAGAGGCTGAGGAAGGAGGATCACATGAGCTCATGAGTTTGAAGTTACAGTGAGCTAGGCTGATGCCATTGTACTCTAAGAAGTCTACCCAGGGCAACAGAGACTTTGTCTAAAAAAAAAAGAAAAATAAAAAGAAAAAAGAAAGTAAAATAGATGTATTTAAACAATTTTTTTTTTTTGTAGTTTTTGGCCAGGGCTGGGTTTGAACCTGCCACCTCTGGCATGTGGGGCCGGAGTCCTACTCCTTTGAGCCACAGGTGCTGCCCTATAAAATATTTTTTAAAAATTGTAATAGTATACTAGGTGCTTTGTAATGCTTTAAATAGCAAGCAGATACAATACCTACTATAATTTCAAAGTAGTGACAAATATATTTAACACCTAGGATATCTACAACACGTGTAATAGAACATAAAAACACCTGATTTCTACTAGTGACAAAGCCACAGACATGACTAATAATCAATGTTGTTTACTGCTTATCTCCACAATAAAAGGTTAACTTTTTGTTAGTGGTTAGTGAAAATGAAAATAGAATTCTTTTCCCCAAAGAGTTCAAGGAATCCAGAATTCTTTCTATTCTACCCAAGTTCAGAACCCCTATTCTAGGTCCTCTCAGACGAGGCAAAGAACAATCAAGGACAAATATACTTGAAGCCCTTCCATTTTGCCCCCTCTTCTTCTAAAGCTACCTACATTAGGAAAGTCCAGGCCTAGCTTGAATTTCACATCCAGCCATTGGCTTCGATCATAGTCAGGAGCTGTAAGAGACAGAATAAAGTGGGACCCAACCTCCTTAATATCTCACCTAATAAGAGTGAAAAGACCTAAAGAAATTACCTATTCCCAACATCTCAAATTCCCAGCCCCCTACATCTTAACCATTTAGTCTTGGTGCCCTATTTGGTTAAGTACTATGGGCTATGGTAGAAGACAAATCCCCAGCTCCAAGTAAAGGATCCATCCACTCTCTCCCAACGGGCACAGCAGACGCTGTCATGTGATTGGGGCAGACTTTCCACCCAACTCTGGCGTGATGCCATCCTCTGAGCACAAGAAGACAGAGATGGCTGGAGGGCCAGCTTGGCTTAGCTTGGCATTACCTTCCCCGCACGTATACCGTTTCTCCTCGTAAGATGTATCAGTGAACTCCAGGAGCAGGCGGATGGCGTGCGCCAACTGGGGGAGACAGTCAGGTCAGCGCCTGCGCGGCTCCTACCAGCCCCCCAACCCCCGCCCGCCAACGTCCCCCGGCCCGGGCTGCCGAGGCCCTGCACCCTGCCGGGGCGGTCGTTAAGAGGCTTCCAAACCCGGCCCCGGCGGCATGCTGTCCTCGGCCCCTCCCCGCGGAGCCCAGCAATCCCAGAGGCGGGGCAGGGGTGGGCCTGCTGGGCAGGAGGAGGCCTCCATGGCCAGGCAGCTCCTCTGGAGCTGGCCACGGAGAGGGGGCTCCAGCGTAGAGCAGCTTCTCACGGAGACCGCTGACTCAGAACCACGGTCGCCTCTGCACCCGTTTTTCTGACGGAGCCGCTCGGCGATCGAGACAGCACTCACCCCACGAATATCCCAGTAACCCAGAACCACAGACGACTTAGAAGACATAGCGATAACGCTTGAGAGCCTCCGAAGACTGGAGGCAAACGGCGAGCGGGAGAGCTTTTATATCCGATTGAGTGGGTGGGGCTAATGCGAGCTCCCTGACTGCGCCCCTCCCCCGTCTCGTCCCCTCCCTCCGCGCGTCTACGGGGCTTTGCGCAGGCGCGGTCTCTCAAGACCCAGAGACCCCGAGTCGGGGTTCGCGGAGGAGGGGTGTAAATTAGCCAGGGGGTGGGAAGTTGAGCCTTCTCACTTCCCCGCTAGTGCAGAACCTGGGATAAAAAGGGATAGTGGGAAAGAGATGGCTGGGGCCTTGCCTGGGAGTCGAATCCGACTCTGACCACACCGGGAGGGAGGAGGGTGTTGGAGAAGCTGAGTCTCGCTCTTTTGCCCAGGCTGGAGTGCAGAAGCACCCTCATATCTCCTTGCAACCTCAAATTCCTGGTCTTAAGAGAATCAGTATCTTTGACGCCAGCGTTAGGGAGTAATAGGGTTTGGGGAAATAAGGGATGGTGATAAAGCTATAAATCACTTAACCCCATAAAACTGTAAGGTAGGAAGGATTCAAGGTAGGAGATGTTACCTACTTTGGAGGGGGGAGCTCTCTTCTGGCCCAGCCAGAGGGTGGTTCTGAGAGTCCTTCCAGGAGGAGGTGGGCATTTCATCAGGGCCCTTGAGGAAGGATAAGTTTTGGACATTAGAATGCAGGAAAGGGCATTCCAGGTAGAAGGACCGCAGCACAAACACTGGAATGTGGGAAATACCAGTGTGTGTAGAAGGAAGTATTGTTGAGTTGGGCTGGTTTATGAGGCTGGAAAAGCACAAGGTCAAGTTGCCAAGGGCATTGACTGTCAGCAAGAGGAGTTTGGATGTTTTTCCTTGGTCAGTGGGGAGTCTCCAGAGCACTGCTGTCCAGTAGAAATGTAATGCAAGCCATATATGTGATTTAAAGTTTTGTGTTGCTAGTAAAAAGAAGCAGGTGAATCAATTTTAGTAATGTACTTTATTTAGCCTAATATATGAAAAAACACTGTAATTTCAAGTTGTAATTTTCTTTCTTTCTTTCTTTCTTTTTTTTTTTTTTTTTTGGAGATAGAGTCTCACTCCGTCCCCCTGGATAGAGTGTCATGGCTCACAGCAAGTTCAAACTCTTGGGCTCAAGCCATCCTCTTGCCTCAGTTTTTCCATTTTTAGCAGAGACAGGGGTCTCACTCTTGCTCAGGCTGGTCTGGAACTCCTGAGCTCAAGTGATCCACCCACTTTGGACTCCCAGAGTGCTAGGATTACAGGCATGAGCCACTGTGTCAGCCTCACATGTAATTAAAATGAAATTAATTAAGATATTTTACAGTCTTCCCACTGTCTTCAAAACACTGTATATTTTAATGCTTAGACACATCTCAGTTGAGGCTAGCCACATTTCATGTACTCAGTAGCCATATGTGGGTTGCGACTACTGTATTCACCAGTGCAGATTTATATACTTAGCTGAAGTGAGTGATATTGCCAGATTCTGCTTCAGGGAAATTAATCTATCTTTTTTGTATAGAGTAGACCTAAGGAGCAAGGTGCTGCCATTTTTCTTTGATTCACTTATTCATTTATTCATCCACCCATCCATCTATCCATCCATTCACACATTCATCTATCAAACAATGTTTATTGACATGCCTATTCTGGTAAGGTACTGTTTTAGGTGCTGGGAATACAGAATTGAACTCAAAAGATAAAAATTCTTGCTTTCAGGAAAGCTACATTCCAATGGGAAGAGGCAGAAAGAAATGAATATATAATGTCTAGTTAGTCAGATGGTGATGCACAGCCTATGGAGAGAAATAAAACCAAGACGAGAAAGAGAGGATCTTGGAATAGGAGTTGAGGGAGCCCTAGCACTGAAGTGGGGGGAAAACCAAGTGTCCTGGACACCAAGTGAAGACACTTGAAGGAGGGAATGAGCAGCTATGTCAAATGTGGCTGATAGATCAAAATAAGATGAAGACTGTGAAATAATGGTTAAATTTAGCAACATGGGGGTCCTGGTGACCTTGACAGAGCAAGAGATATCTAGGAGGCCCTGATAGTCCTAGGAAGAAGTAAGTTTCTGAGTTTAAGCAGGGCCCATGAAAATGAAAAAAAAAGTGTACACACAAAAAATGGGGAAAAGGGTACAGATTTGCAACAGGAGAGAGATAGGATTTGTCATTAAAATGTGGAGGAGTGGGAAAGGGACAATCTGTACAAGGGTTTCTGACTTGGACTCCACAGCACAGTCACCAGCAGTACTCAGCCTTTAGGTCCCCTAGCTGGGGCATGGGAAATCATATTTGCCTATTAGTAAAGCTGAAACAAAATTTGAGACTTTTAAAAGGACATTTCACTTAATAGAAGAAAGGAAAAAAGTGCAAATGCATAGTGACAAATTTAAAATGCCTGGGTGTCTCCTTCCAAGATAACAAAAGGCCAGTTTCAAATTAAACTGGGGAATAAAGACTAGCATTTATTGAACACCTATGATATTCCAGGAAATATCTAGGCATTTCACATATGTTTGCTAATTTGTTCCAATTTAAGCTTCCTGACAATTTTATGAAGTAGGCATGATGGCCATTTTATCAAAGAAGAAACAGGCCTGGAGAGGTTTAAGTGAATTGCTCTTCCAAGCTCAGGATCCCATGGATAGAGGGGGAGGAGTAAGATGGCAGCCAAGTAACAGCTTCCTTGCTACTGGGCATGGTGAGATTGGAGAGTAAGGTGACCAGACGTTCTGCTTTTGGCAGGAGGGTCTCAATTTTTAACAATTTGTCCCCCGTCCTGTGGTGTTTTAAAAAAGTCCCGATTTTTGGAAAGAATGCATGACAAGCTAGGGAATGGGGGGGGGGGAACAACAGGAAGGGAATATATGGTTTTTGGCTGCTGAAAAGGTTAATGTAACTCCATTTGGAAATGAAAAGGCTAATGTAAACTCCCTACTCCCCTCCTGGGCAAGGTCGCCCAGGTGGCCTGGATCCCCACTCCTTTGAGCCACAGGCTCCGCCCTATACGTAATTTTTTTAATGTATTATATTTGTAAATTGTACTTATGTTGAAATTAAAAAATTATATATTACAATACTATTTTTGTGTTCTATGAAAATTTTTGTTGCTCCATACAGACCAAATTTTTAATTAAGAACACCCCCCTACCCCCCATCCCACCCCCCGTCAGTGGTGTCCTGCTTTACCAATGTTAAAATCTGGTCACCTTACTGGAGAGAGAAGACTCCAGGATCTCTGGCTGGTGGGATCTGCCCAGAAACATGCCTTTGGGGACACAGGGAGTCAGTGAGAGACTTATGGACCCCATGAGGAGGACAAAAGCAGTGGTTGCGTGTGTTCCTAATGCTGCTGGCAGCTGTAAGTACAGCAGCAGTGAGATTGCAAACTGGAAAGGCCTTATCTGTGAGCTGTTTTGGGTTTTTTTGGACTTAGTTGAACACTTAGTTTTGCACTCAGTTGAATTAACTTGGGAGAACTTGGGCAAGAGTGCAGAGGAATTTAAGCGTTGTCTATGCCCCAGACTGCTCCACTGAGCCAGATGGAGGTAATAGTTTTTGTCTATGAGCCACTTGGAGCCATTGTGGGAGAACTGCCCTGGCAAGTTCCACCCTCAGGGTTGCAGAGTGAGGATCAGGGGGAGATCTTGGGCACCTTGGGCGAGTAATCTAGTGACTGAGCAGCCTAAAGGTGGGGACTGAGATACCTTACAGCTTTAGGCCTCAGGGGCATAGAGTGAGACCGATTTTGGCATACTGAATAAGCAGACAGCCACTTCAGGAGTGATCCCAGCAGCATGTATGTGCTTTCCTGGGAAAGCTTCTGCTTAGCCAAGGTTAATAGTTTAAAGTGATTTTTAAGCTGTCACTTTTAAATCTCTCTAAGGAGATTTAGGTTTTCCACCCTGTGGGGTTTGAGAAATCAGCAGAGGCCTCCAGTCTCCATCTTGTATAGCCGTATCAGCATTGTGATTAACATCTCACACCCTAGAAGATCAACTGTTGCCTAGACAATATTCAGCAAGATATACATATTGCTTTTTTTAAATTTCAACATTTTCCCTCTTCATTTTTCAATTTAAATATTATTCTTGTTGCCTTATTTAACAATTATAACTTCATTTTTGCTGGGGTTTCTACCCCTATCGTTTGGTTTTCCCCCCAATTATATCCCATAAAGTTTTCTGTTTGCTTATTTTGGTTTGATTTATAGCATTTTTATCTTTCCTCTCTAATTGATGGAGGTGGGGTACTGTGTCTGAACAGGCTGGCAAAATGCTGCTGACTTCAAGGGCACCACCCACCCTGGCACCTCCAGAGGTTGGGGGTTTTTAAGGTTGAGTCAAAGCACCCTACTGTACACCTATATTGCTTCTGTTTCCCTCTTTCTGTGCCTCTCTTCTTTTTGTCACTATTCCCTTTTACTCACCCCCTCTCCTTTCTCTTTTTTCTTTTTTCCCTTCTTGCTCTTCAATCTTCTCATCCTTCTGGGTCTGTACCAAAAGGACTCATTGAAACCCTAGGCCAGAGGCACGGTAACTTAAAGAGCAAGAGGAAGTGAAAGGAAAATTAGGGCAAGGAAATAGATAAAAGAAATCACTCATGAGGAAGAAACAGCAGAAAACTCCTGGCAACATGAAAACCAGTCCAGAGCAACCCTCCCCCCACCCAAAGGACCATGAGGTGGCTACTACAGAGGATTCCATCTATAGAGAAATGTTATAAATGACAGAAAGGGAATTTAGAATACAGATGATTAAAACAATGAAGGAAATGATGGAAACAATGAAGAAAACTGCTGATAAAGTGGATAATAACCAAAAGGAAATCCAAAAACAGAATCAAATAAGAGATGAATGATATAAAGAATAAGAAAGGATATAGCAGAGCTGAAGGAACTGAAGCAGTCAATTAGGGAACTTAAAAATGCAAAAGAAAGTATCAACAACAGATTAGACCATGCAGAGAAAAAAATCTCAAAGGTAGAGGACAAAGCTCTTGAGATAACTCAGATAGTTAAAGAGGCAGAAAAGAAGAGAGAGAAAGCAGAACATTCCCTGACAGAATTATAGGACTTTATGAAGTGTTCAAACATATGAGGTATAGGTATTCCAGAAGGGGAAAGAATGTCCCAGGGGAATGGAAGCCATACTAGAGAATATTATAAATGAAAATTTCCCAAATATCACCAAAGATTCTGACATACTCCTTTCAAAGGGATATCGGACCCCAGGTTGCCTCAACTCTAACAGAGCTTCTCCAAGACACATTGTGATGAACCTGTCCAAAATCAAGACAAAAGAAGATTCTTCAAACTGCTAGGAGTAAGTGCCAGTTGACCTACAGGGGCAAATCCATCAGGGTGACTGCAAACTTTTCTAATGAAACTTTTCAAGCAAGAAGACAATGGTCATCTACCTTAAATAGAACAATTTCCAGTCCAGAAATCTATATCCTGCTAAGCTAAGCTTTAAAATTGACAGAGAAATCAAATCATTTACTGATATACGAACATAGAGGAAATTCACCACAATAAGACCAGCTCTACAGGAAATACGTCAACTTGTTCTACACACTGACCATCACAATGGATCAACAGCAAAGTAAGAACTCGAAAATGAAAGGACAGAGCCTAACTTCCACAGTGGTGCAAAAGATAAAACTAAGCAATGGACTCTCACAAAATAAGATGAGTAGAACATTACCACACTTATCAATTATCTCAATAAATGTTAGTGGCTTAGTGACTTGAATTCCCCACTAAACAGGCATAGATTGACTGACTGTATTAAACAGCACAAGCTATCCATTTCCCATCTGCAGGAAACACACCTAGTTTCAAAAGACAAATTAAAACTCCAAGTTAAGGGAAGAAAGACAAATTTTCAGGCAAATAGAATTCAGAAGAAAGGAGGGGTTATCTTATTTTCAGATACATGCAGATTTAGAGCAACTAACATCAAAAAAGACAAAGATGCTCATTTTATATTGATCAAGGGAAAAATACAAGAAGACACTTCAATTCTAAATATTTATGCACCCAACTTAAATGCTCCCAGATTCTTAATACAGACCTTACTCAGTCTGAGCAATATGATATCCTATATTACCATAATAACAGGGGACTTTAACACTCCTCTTACAGTGCTGGACAGATCCTCTGAGCAAAATTAAAGATATAAGGAACTTAAACAAGACCCTAGAATAACTGTGCTTGATAGATGCATATGGAACACTCCATCCCAAAGCTAAAGAATATACATTCTTCTCATTGGCCCATGGAACATTCTCCAAAACTGATCATATCTTATGACACCAAATGAACCTCAACAGAACGAAAAGAATTAAAATTTTACTTTGTATCTTCTCAGACCACCAGGCACTAAAGGTAGAACTCAACTCCAACAAAAACATTCAACCCCATACAAAGGCATGGAAATTAAACAACCTTCTGTTGAATGACAGTTGGGTGCAGGAAGAAATAAAAGAGGAAATCATTAACTTCCTTAAGCAAAACAACAATGAAGACACAAACTACGAAAACCTGTGGGATACTGCAAAACCAGTTCTGAGAGGAAAATTTATCACTTTAGATGCCTACATTCAAAAAACAGAAAGAGAGTGCATCAACAAACTCACAAGCCATCTATGGAATTGGAAAAAGAAGAACAATCTAAGCCTAAACCCAGCAGAAGAAAAGAAATATCCAAAATTAAATCAGAGATAAATGAAATTGAAAACAAAAGAATCATTCAGAAAATTAATGAAACAAGGAGTTGGTTTTTTGAAAAAATAAATAAAATAGATAAACCTTTGGCCAGACTAACTAGAAATAGAAAAGTAAAATCTTTAGTAACCTCAATCAGAAATGATAAAGGGGAAATAACAACTGATGCACAGAGATACAAGAGATCATCTCTGAATACTACCAGAAACTCTGTGCTCAGAAATTTGATAATGTGAAGGAAATGGATCAATATTTGAAATCACACCCTCTCCCTAGACTTAGCCAGGAAGAAATAGAGCCCTTGAACAGGCCAATTTCAGGCACTGAGATTAAAGAAACAATAAAAAATCTTCCAACAAAAAAATGCCCTGGTCTGGATGACCTCACACCAGAATTCTATCAAACCTTCAAGGAAGAGCTTATTCCTGTACTGCAGGAATTATTACAAAAAATTGAGGAGAAAGGAACCTTCTCCAACATGTTCTACAAAGCAAACATCACACTGATACCAAAACCAGGAAAAGATCCAACTAAAAAGGATAATTTCAGACCAATTTCACTAATGAATATAGATGCAAAAATTCTCAACAAAATTCTAGCCAATAGATTACAGCTTATCATCAAAAAAGTAATACATCATGATCAAGTAGGTTTCATCCCAGGAATGCAAGGCTGCTTTAACATATTCAAGTCCATACACATTATCCACCATATTAACCAAAGCAAAAAGAAAGACGATATGATCCTCTCAATAGATGCACAAAAAGCATTTGATAAAATCTAGCATCCTTTTCTAATTAGGACATTGAAGAGTATAGGTATACGTGGCACATTTCTTAAACTAATCAAAGCTATCTAAAACAAACCCACAGCTAATATTTTAGTGAATGGAGTAAAACTGAAAGATTTTCCTCTTAGAACCAGAACCAGACAAGGTTGTCCTCTGTCACCATTACTATTCAACATAGTGCTGGAAGTTCTAGCCAATACAGTTAGGCAAGACAAGAAAATAAAGGCCATCTAAATGGGAACAGAGGAGGTCAAACTCTCCCTCTTTGATAATGATATGATCTTATACTTAGAGAACCCCAAAGACTCAACCACAAGACTTCTGGAAGTCATCAAAAAATACAGTAATGTCTCAGGATATAAAATCAACGTCCACAAGTCAGTAGCCTTTGTATACGGCAATAACAGTCAAGATGAGAAGCTAATTAAGGACACAACCCCCTTCACCATAGCTTCAAAGAAAATGAAATACCTATGAATATACCTAACAAAAGAGATGAAGTACCTGTATAAAGAAAATTATGAAACCCTAAGAAAGGAAATATCAGAGGCTATTAACAAATGGAAGAACGTACCATGCTCATGGCTGGAAGGAATCAACATTATTAAAATGCTGTACTTCCCAAAGCAATCTATCAATTCAATGCCATTCCTATTAAAATACCGACATTGTACTTTCAAGACTTGGAAAAAATGATTCTACATTTTGTATGGAAACAAAAAAAACCCATATAGCTAAGGCAGTTCTTAGTAATAAAGACAAAGCTGTGGGCATCAGCATACCAGATTTTAGGCTGTACTA
>CAUYQV010192616.1:0-17621 GCA_963574575.1 Galagoides demidoff | reverse complement strand
AACCAAAAAATGGCTGGGCATTGTGGCGGGTGCCTGTGGTCCCAGCTACTTGGGAGGCAGAGGCAGGAGACTCGCTTGAGCCCAGGAGTTGGAGGTTGCTATGAGCTGTGATGCCATGGCCCTCTACCCAGGGGGGGACAGCTTGAGGCTCCGTCTCAAAAAAAAAAAAAAAGAAATTCAAGTGTAACAAAGCACTATTGGTAAAATTGATCTATCACATGGTACCCCAATTTAATAATTATATGCTTTTATTGTTCATTAATTATTCTGTGTTTACTATTAAGTATATTAATATAATGCATTAAATTAAATTTAATATATTACATGTAATTTTGTATAACATTAGAATGAGTCAAATTAATGATAGATTTATATGGGGATAAGACATGTATGTCTCTGTACATCACTGTGTTCTAAATAATTTTGTATATCAAATCAAAATATAAATAGCAGGAAAATGTATATCAAAGTGAAGTCTTTAGATAATTACATAGGGATTTAAGAAATAGGAGTGGATAAATAAAATATTCTACTGTTGTAAATACCTTTCAGGTGTTTCTGCCCAGTTTTCCTTCATAGTCAGATGCTTTGGGAGCTGGTACTGTTGGGGGAACCCCTTGTAGTCATGGCACCCTCACCATCGGAGTCTTCAGAGACTGTATTGGCACTTGTTAAGTGAGTATATTTGGTTCCTGTTGGTGATATTTGCAGCACTTTCTTATCTCTAGTATGTGTCCCCAAACATGATTACATTGATCCACACAATAGCCGTTTCAGAACATAGTGCTTATTATAGCACCATTTAATGTATGAGAAAATTGATTCAGGCTCCATGAAGGCTGGAATCATGTTTTTGTTGTTCTAAGTGACAAGCACATTCATTTATTACATGAGGGGCCCTTGATAAATGTTATTTGCATGAATGGTCAGTGCTTAGTCAAAGGTATACGTAGTGAACAATAGAGCCTATCTTCTGCCTCAAACCCAGTTTATTCTTTTAGTATACCATTCCGCATTATATATTTCCATTTGTCTTTTTTGTTCCCTGAAATGAGTTTACTGTTTATAGAAATAAATAAATTATCCTTTTGAATATATACTATGTGCATAGATGCTTCATGGTTACGGAGTAGGGCCTTTAATTTCTGTGTCCTTTGTTTTACATGTTTGTCCTGCTCCACAGCTGTATTTCTCCATTAAAGTACTTCAGTGATTTCCGACCTTATTTCACTATTCATGATAGTGAATTCAAAGAATATACTACCCGTACTCAAGCTCCGTGAGTAAACAGAATAACTTTTATTAACCAGGTATTACCTTTATAACCAAAGTTATATAGAATTATTTTTGGTAAGTTTAATTTCAGTTTTGAACATAGGTGAATAGATTTTATAAAAGGAAGGTTTGAGGAGTTGTTAGTAATGATTTCAGATTTCAAGAGTTAGTACCTTATTTTCTTTGAGTGATTTTATTTATGAATGGGAGCTATGTTGATATAAATAGCCATTAGACTATACTTACAATTCTACCTTTAAGAAAAATCGTTTCAGGGCGGTGCCTGTGGCTCAAGGAATAGGGTGCCGGCCCCATATGCCGGTGGTGGCAGGTTCAAACCCAGCCCTGGCCAAAAAAAAAAAGAATTAAGAAAAATCGTTTCAATCTGTATACTTTTACCCTTTCCCTTTTAGCTCCTGCACTGATGCTCACTTTCTTTTCATAGCTAGGTTTCTAGAACAACAAAAATCTCTGCCCCCATTCTCAAGTTGATAGAAGTGGTATGTGCCACAGGCTAATTATCTGGGTAGTCTCCAGTAGGTAGGCAGGTGAGAATGATAGCACGATAATTAGTAATCTGTAGACTGCCATGCATAATTCAGATTTCACTCTTGTTGCTGGTGCCATTATCACATATTGGCCCTTCCAAACCTGTGGAACCTCATTGTCAGGCAGTGAGCCACCTATAGACTCCCAGGAAATATATAACCCAGGTTGAAGACAAGGAAAGCTCTACTGTAACTACCACTGAACCTTCACTCTCCCTAGTGGGTCCCATTGAAACAGTCTTCCCTATGTTCCCTGTTCCCTCTCCTCATTCCCATTTTTTAGAGAAGTGATTCATTTGGTTACAGGGTTTTCTGTACTCTAGTTGCCATCTTGGGGTGTTTAAAGGTGAAATTGCACTTAGAGCAGCTGTTGACATCTCTATGGGCAATCAGTTGACCTTACACATCCTAGGAAGTCTTTGTAATTCCCTTGGTCTCAAGTGAGTTTCCTCTGTGGTCTCTTGAGGTACTTCCCTCGAAGCAAGTTGGGGTGCCACAAAAGACAAGTAAAACACCTTCTACCAAGCTCTGGCTTCCACAGAGATCAAACCTTACTGACTCAGAGTAAAGACTTGTACAGATAGATTTTTGTTTTAATTTAAACATCCCTTTTCTTTTTCTCCCTTTTTTTTCTTTCTGGTGTTGGAGTTTTATTTAGAAAACAGGAAAAATTATGTTGTTACCAAAAAAACAAAAAGATCTCTGATTGCTCCTCACTTACCGACAGGTAGTCTTCTTCATTTCCACTGAATTTATTTTTCCCAAAGTCATCAAGATCCTTCTCACCGGCTGACTCAGTGGGCACATTATTGCCCTATTTTTCCCACCTATCTTTCTTGTAACATTTATGCTGTTGACCTTCAATATATTTTAATCCTGATACCCTCTGTCTAGGCTATCTGGTGGTGCATCTCAGTCTCCTTTGCAGAATTCTTTTCTCTGCTAATACCTTAAATGTTGGTATTCTCCAGTATCGTGTTCTGGGTTCTGATTACAAACTGATAATTCTTTCTGTACTATCTTATCTGTACCCATGGCTTTTGTTAACATCCTGTACTAATGACTGAAATATATCTTCCTAGCCTGAATCTCTGTGAGATCCAGACCTGTGTGAGCATACACACTGCCACCCAGACATCTTACTGAGTCTGAAACTAAATGTGTTCAAACTGAACTTTTTCTGCCTCCTTTTTTTCTCCCCTAAAATTATACTTCTTTTTTTATGAATGGCATTAGTTTCTATTTAGCTACCAGAAGACTAAGTTTTCATAAATTTCTCCTTAACATGCCCAGTTCAAATTTTTAAAAAGTCTATCAATTTGGCTCCCTAAAATATTTCTTTGCTTTTTTGTTATTGAGACAGTCTCACTCTGTTACCCAGGCTAGAGTGCGGTGGCATTAGCCTTGCTCACAGCAAACCTCAAGCTCCTGGGTTCAAGTAATCATCTTGTCTCACTCAGCCTTCTGAGTAGTGGGACTAAGGGCACCCACCATAATCCCTGGCTAATTTTTATATTTTTAATAGAGGTGGGGTTTCACTCTTACTCAGGCTGCTGTCAAACCCCTGAGTTCAATCTTCCCACCTTAGTCTCTGTCTCCCAGAGTGCTAGGATTGCAAGTATGAGCCACTGCACCCATCCCCTAAAATACACACACACACACACACACACACGTATATATATGTACATTTTTTTTGAGATAGTCTTACTCTGTTGAGTGGGCTAGAGTGCCAGGGCCTCAGCCTAGATCACAACAACCTCAAACTCCTAGGTTCAAATAATCCTCCTGTCTCAGCCTCCTAAGTAGCTGGGACTATAGGCATTAAAATATTTCTTATAATATTTGTTACATTCTTTCCGTACCTCCCTTCCCAGTCTTACTGTCTGTAGTCTTTCTCATATCCCACTGTTGATTTTCTTCTAACCCTTAACCCCTCCTCTCCTTGTAGAGTATCTTCTAAATTTCCCCCAGAACAATCTTGGTAATAAGCACATACCTTTCATGTGGCATTCATCCACATAGTTAGGTAGTAGTTTCCCTTTGTCTATAAAACCTAACCTCTTAGCATGTCAGTTTGGTATTTAATGATCTGAGCAGCATCTCCCCATCTACTCTTATTTCTGACTATTTATTTTTCCTGCTTTGTGCTTTTGGAATGCTGAACTGTGTATAGTTCTGCAGAGACCACAATCTTGTTTTATTGCTTTGCCACATACTCTTTGTTTTCCATTACCCTTATCCACTTGGCAAAAACTATTCATCTTTCATGTCTTCATGTAAATGTCATCTCTTTGGTGAGGCTGTATCCTTTAAGTCCCTGGTAGACATAGGTTTTTTTTTTTTGGAGACTGAGTCTCATTCTGTTGCCCCAGGCTAGAGTGCTGTGGCATCATAGCTCACAGCAACCTCAAATTCCTGGGTTCAAGTGATCCACTTGCCTCAACCTGGGACTACAGGCACCTGCCACAATGCCTGGCTAATTTTTCTACTTTTGGTAGAGACTAGGTCTCGCTCTTGCTCAGGCTGGTCTTGAACTCTTGAGCTCAAGTGATTCACCTGCCTCAGCCTTCCAGAGTAGTGGGATTACAGGTGTGAGCCACCATGCTCAGCTGACATAGGTTCTTTTTGACTTGTGCATTTTACACCACCTTCACTGTCCTTTAATTGCTGGCGTTATAACTGGTTATGAATACCCTTCTTCCTGTATGCTGTTGAATGGACCATGTCTTTTCATCTTTATGCCTAGTGCTAACTAAACATGTTGCCTGGAATGTAGTTAATACATAATATGTTGAATAAAAGAAAAAGACTATGTATTGTTCACTGAAAAGAAATTATAAGCTATTCTTCACTGATTTAACATTCTTTTTCTCATTTTGTTTTCTTTTGTTTTGCTTTTATATAGGCCTTCAGTCATATTAGGAGTAACCAATCCTTTTTTTGCTAAAACACTCCAGCACTGGCCACACATTATTCGAATAGGAGACCTTAAACCTGCAGGTAAATTATAAACTTGGTGTTCTGTTTTTAGTTTGTCATGTTGCTGAGCAGGTGTATTTATTCCCCTTTGTTTTCATCATTTGGTTAGCTTTTAATGTTCATGGCAGCTTTCTTTCAGGCCACATAAATAAGGGCCTTCTAAGAAGCATATAACGTCCCACTAAAATATGCAGGTTCTTATATATGAGATCTGACGATTATGTTTGCGAACTCATCTTAGAAAATGTGCTACATACCTCATTGCTGAATATCACTACACTCACCTTCAAAGTACTCCCCTTGGGAAGCTATGCACTGATGCCAGCTCCACCCTTCAAGGCGATTTTGGAACTTTTTTTTTTTTTAATTTTTTTATTGAATGATAACTATGTACATTAATACACTTCTGGGGGGAACTTTTTTTTTTGGACACAGAGTTTTACTCTGTCACCCTGGGGAGAGTGCCTTGGCATCGTCATAGTTCACAGCAACCTTAAACACTTGGGTTTAAGCAATCCTCTTGCCTTCGCTTCCCAAGTAGCTGTGATTGCAGGCACCCACCACAATGCTTAGCTAATTTTCTATTTTTAGTAGAAAGGGCGTCTTGTTTTTTCTCAAGCTGGTCTTGAACTCCTGAGCTCAAGGAATCCACCCACCTCAGCCTCCCAGAGTGCTAGGATTACAGCTGTGAGCCATTGTGCCAGCTGTAGTTTTAGAACTCTTTTTCTAGAATGGCCATCAAAGTTGTTGTTATATTACTCCTGATGTTATGAATGTCATCAAAATGTCTTCCTTTCAGTCTTTCCTTTATCTTTGGGTAAAGAAAAAAGTCACTGGGCGCTAGATCAAGAGAGTAGAAAGGGTGTTTCAATGTAGTTATTTGGCTAAAAACTCTCTGACAGACGTGCCGTGTAAGCTGGTCCATTGTCATGATGCAATGAATTGTTGGCCAAGATTTTTAGTTAAGATTTTCCTGTTTCTCTATTAGTGTTTATTTGGTTTGCTATGCTTCTTACAATCAACTGACAATTCAGATGCACAAATTTCAGCTGTGAGCCACTGTGATTCTGATTTCATAAATGTTTGCAGTGTTTTTATCAATTCTGCTCTTTACTGGCTGCCCTGACCTCTATTCATTTATGTTGTTTTCTCTCTCCTCAGAAAAATTGATTAAATTAGTTTGTACATTGACATTTTCTTCATGGCATTATCCCTATAAACTTGAATTAACATGTACCTGGTTTCTTTTCCATTCTTGCCAGATTTAACAAGAAGTTTACAAATGTTTGTTCATTGCTCTAATTCATGTCTTTTTTCTTTTTCTTTTTCTTTTTGAGACAGTCTTACTTTGTTGTTCTTGGTAGAGTGTCATGGTATCACAGCTCACAGCAACCTCAAACTCTTGGATTCAAGCAATCCTCTTGACTCAGCCTCCCAATCAGCTGTGGCTACAGGTGCCCACCACAACACTCAGCTAGTTTTAGAGATGAGGTCTCACTCTGGCTTAGGCTGGTCTCGAACTCATGAGCACTGGCTTAGGCTGGTCTTGAACTTATGAGTTCAGGCAATCCAGCTGCCTGGCCTCCCAGAGGGCTAGGATTATAAGCCTTAAGCTACTGTAACCAGTGCAAGTCTTTTTTCTTTTCTTTTCCTGGAGATAGTCTTACTCTGTTGCCCTGGGTAGAATGCCATGGTATCAGCCTAGCTCACAGCAACCTCAGTGTCTTGGGCTCAAGTGATTCTCTTTCCTACAGCCTCCCTAGTAGCTGAGACCACAGGTGTGTACCACTCACTATACCTAGCTAGTTTTTCTATTTTTAGTAGAGATAAGGTCTTCTTTTGCTCAGGCTGGTCTGGAACTCCTGAGCTTAAGTAATACACCTACCTCAGCCTCCCAGAATGCTGGGATTAGAGGTTTGACCCATTGCACCCAGCCTTCATTCAAGTTCTGACATTCTACCCATGCACACAGAAACACACAAAAGTAATGAATGCCACTTAGCAAGATATCACCACATATAAATATAAACACAACTCTGAGACACTGATAGACTGAGGTTATGACACCTTACCAAATTGTTTGTGCAGTTCTGCAAACATAAGTGCATGGTGGCGGGTTCATGAAATTAACTGTCAGACCTTCTATATATATGATGTCCATAAAATTCATGTACAAATTAAAATAGTTTTATATTTATAAAATCCATCGTGTTCTTCTGCTCAAAAGTATACTTATAGTGTTATAAACATTTATTAAAATGGAACCTTTAACATTGAGCTTTTTGTATATATCTAAGCCCAATAAAATATACATTTCTACCATTGCTTCAATAAAATCTTATAGAAAGCCAGAATTATTCCAGACTTGGCACAAAATTCTTGGTTAGATCTCAAAACAAGTATGCATCCCTATAGCACAAGTATTGATTAAAGGAGTAGTTACAAGTTTTTGAGTTTTCCTTTTGACCACCTTACTCATAGTAGAATTCTAATTTATTTTAGAATTCATCTCAAAATAAATTCTGAAGTTTGAAGTTTTGTTAATTTAGATGACGATTTAATGGTACCTCCTGACATTCCTCTTTGGGAATTCCTGAGCTTTCCACTGAAATGAGATATCTAAAGTTATTTTCTAAGAATTTGACAAGGTTTTAAATCTTGTTCTTTTGGGTTTATATAGGTATTTTAAAACTTTATATAATAATATGATTATTTGATGTTATCCCTTCTGATATACATGTATATCTAGATGGAAGTATTAGAGTCAGGGATAACATTTTAAAATCATATTATTTACATATACATGACTCAGCCTTACACTAAAGTCTTCCTTAGAAGTCTTATGAAATAGAGGAAAGAGCACTTCATCTTGACAGTCAGAGCTGTGTTATTAGGCAGAACAGAATCTCTTTAAGCCTCACATTTTGTCTTCTAGGAGGATTAAACACAGTGCCTGATGCATGGCACTCTGTAAACATGATGATCCCCTGCCATTCCATTAGTTTTGTGTCTAAATATTAATGACAGTTGAGAAAATAGTAGTTATTAAAGTCTTGGGTATGAGAAGGTCTGAGAATTTTTTTTAACTCTTAATTTAATCTTATTTTGAAATTTGAAATCAGGCATTCATATCTTAGTTTAATCTTGACATTTATTTCCATGGTTTGGTGCTACTCATCAAGATAATTTGGTTAATTGTAACATGGTATACTGCTATTTATTTTCTCTTTCCAAGGAAAGAAGACTCTTTGTTGGGCATGTAGGTAGAGAACTTTTGCGTGAATAGCTTGAATTGGTAGAGTAGCACGAATTGATTAATCTGTAAGGAATCAACAGGTCAGCCAGGCACCATGGCTCATGCCTATGATCCCAGCACTCTGGGAGACTAAGGCGGATGATCGCCTGAGCGCATGAGTTTGAGACCAGCCTGAGCTAGAGGGATACCCCCTGCCTCTAAAAATAGCAGGGTACTGTGGCAGGCACCTGTAGTCCCAGCTTCTCAGGAGGCTGAGACAAGAGAATTGTTTGAGCCCAAGAGTCTGAGATTGCTGTGGTGAGTTCTTACACCACAGGGGTGACAAAGTGAGACTCTCAAAAAAAAAAAAAAAGAAAAAGAAAAAGAAATAAGCTCAGTGCCTATGGCTCAAGTGGCTAAGGCGCCAGCCACATACACCTAAGGTGGTGAATCCCCAACCCCCCACCAAAAAAAAATAGCCGGGCATTGTGGCGGGTGCCTATGGTCCCAGTTACTTGGGAGGCTGAGGCAGGAGACTCACTGAGCCCAGGAGTTGGAGGTTGCTGTGAGCAGTGATGCCACAGCACTCTACCCAGGGGGACAGCTTGAGGCTCTGTCTCAAAAAAGAAAAGAGAAAAAAAAAGAAATCACCAGATTGTTTTCCAAAGTAGTTCCCCACCATTTTACATTCTTTTTTTTTTTTTTGAGACAGAGCCTCAAACTATCCCCCTGGGTAGAGTGCTGTAGCATCACAGCTCATAGCAACCTCCAACTCCTGGGCTCAAGCGCGTCTCCTGCCTCAGTCTCCCAAGTAGCTGGGACCACAGGTGCCCACTATGACACCCGGCTATTTTTTTTTTTTTTGGTTGCATCTGTCATTGTTGTTTTGGCAGCTTGGGCTGGATTTGAACCTGCCACCTTAAATGTATGTGGCTGGTGCCTTAGCCACTTGAGCCACAGGCGCCGAGCCATTTTACATTCTTAACAGTGGTATATAAGGATTCCAGTTTCTTCACATCCTTGCCATCGTTTAATATTGTGTTTTTCGTTATGACCATTCTTGTGTGTTTGAATTGGTGGTTTTAATTTGTTTTCCCTAATGACTAATGATGTTGAGTATATTTCACCTAAAATGATAATAAATTATCATTCATATATCTTCTTTAGTGAAATGTATATAGTACCATATACTAATGTATATTAGTAAATACAATATTTATATTTAAATGACCATTTTTAAATTAAGTTGTCTGTCTTATTATTATTATTATTATTATTTTTGAGACAGAGTCTCACCATATCACCCTTGGTAAAGTGCCGTGGCATTACAGCTCACAGCAACCTCAAACTCTTGGACTTAAGTGATTCTCTTGCCTCAGCCTCCCAAGTAGCTGGGACTACTGCCTGCCACAATGCCTGGCTATTTTTGGTTGGAGTTGTCATTGTTTAGCAAGCCTGGGCTGGGCTCGAACCTGCCAGCCTCGGTGTATGTGACTGGTGTCCTACTCACTGAGCTATGGGCGCTGAGCTGTCTGTCTTATTATTGAGTTGTAAGAGGTCTTCATGTATTCTGGACATAAGTCTGTTTTCAGATATATGATTTGCAAATATTTTCTCACGTATATGGCTTCTCTTTTCTCTTCTTTCTTTCTTTTTTTTTTTTTGAGACAGAGTCTCACTCTGTTGCCATGGGTTTGAGTGCCATGGCATCATCATATCTCACAGCAACCTCAATCTCTTGGGTTCAAGAAATCAACCTGCCTCAGCCTCCCGAGTAGCTGAGACTATAGGTGCCCACCACAATGCCCAGTTAATTTTTCTGTTTTTAGTAGAGTCAGGGTCTTGCTTTTGTTCAGACTGGCGTTGAACTCCTTAGCTCGAGTGATCCACCCATGTTGGTCTTCCAGAGTACTAGGATTACAGGTGTGAGCCATCCCACCCTGCTTTCTTTTCATTCCTTTTTTCTTTTTCTTTTTTTTGAGACAGAGTCTCACTTTGTCACCTTCAAGAGTGCCATGGTGTCATAGCCTGCTTTTCCTTTGCTTCCCTTTTGGTTGCAATCTTTTGTCTAAAGATTTATCCTTCCCTGCTGCCTTTTTTGGCTTCATTTCCACTTTTGCAGGAGCAGATTTAGCTGACAATTGTGCCAGTCTCCTTTTGGGCTCTTCCTCCACTGTGCCTTCCGCTAAGCTGACATTCCTCTTCCACATCTTGGCAGTGGGGAGGGTATGTGCCAGATGCCTGAGGCAGTGGCTACTGCCACTCCTCTCCCAGCCTAAGCTTTGAGACTTGACTCCTTCCTTTCTTTTCTTTCTTTCTTTCTTTTTTTTTTTGAAAGAGTCTCAAGATGTCACCCTGGTTAGAGTGCTATAGCATTACAGCTCACAGCAACCTCCAACTCCTGGGCTCAAGCATTTCTCCTGCCTCCACCTCCCAAGTAGCTGGGACTACAGGTGACCACCACAACGCCCGACTATTTTTTGGTTGCAGTCGTCATTGTTGTTTGGTGGGCCAGGCTGGATTCAAACCCGCCAGCTCAGGTATATGTAGCTGGCGCCTTAGCCGCTTGAGCCACAGGCACCGAGCCTCGCCTCCTTCCTTTCTAAAGGAATGAATAATATTCCACTGAATGCATTTATCACCTTTTCTCATTCATTGATGGACACTTGAGTTGCTTCTACCTTTTAGATAATTGGAAATAATACTGCTTGTAATGTCCAACATTATATTGTACATGGCTGTACAAATCTCTTTCAGTCCCCGCTTTTACTTCTTTCGGTATAGACCCAGAAGTCGAATTATTAGATCATCTATTTTGTTCTTTGAGGAACTGCTTATACAAGCGTTCCAATTTATCCACATCCTCACTAACACTTTTTTTGATAGCAGCCATCCTAATGGGTAAGGTGGTATTTCACTGTGACTTTCTCCTTGTCTTGTCTTGTCTTTTCTTATCCCAGCTAGAATGCAGTGGCATTGGTATCTCATTGTGGTTTTCTTTTTTCCTTTCCTTTCCTCTTCTTGTCTTGTCTTCCCCAGCTAGAGCTCAGTGGTATCATAATAGCTCACTATAACTTCTAATTCCTGGACTCAGAGGATCTTACCTCAGGCTCCCAAGTAGCTGGACTACAGGCTAATGCCACCCTGGACTTACATTTTTATTTTTAGTAGAGACATGATTTTGCTCTTGTTTAGCTAGTTTCCAGAGCTCAAGTAGTTTTCCTGCCTGGGCCTCCCAGAGTGCTAGGATAACTGGCCTTATTGTGGTTTTCATTCCCATTTCCCTAGTGATTAGTGGTATTGTATGTTTTAATATGCTTATTAGCCATTCTTCTCCAAAGAAATGTCTACTGAAATCCTTTGCCCACTTTAAATTTTTTTTTTAAGCTGTAAGAGTTCTTTATGTATTCTGGATACTAATCCCTTACCAGATATATGCTTTGTAAATATGTTCTCTCATTTTGTGGGTTTTCTATACTCTTTTGACAGTATATTTTGATGCACGGAAGTTTTTAATATTGATGAAATCTTATTTATTTTTTCTTTTATTGCCTGTGCTTTTGGTGTCATAGTAATGAATCCTATTTATCTTTTAATTTATGAGTTGCATGTATCATGGAGGAAACTTTTTGCTTATTGAGTTCAAGATCAGGCTCATTGCATATACTGCACAATTTGCAAAATACGAAGCTTTGTTCAGGATTCTTATTTTTTTCCAGAGCCATCAGACACCCATTTTCCTTTTTTATAATAGACATTGAATCTTTAAGGCTTATTTTCTTTATATATATTATATGCTACAGCACAAGAATTACCATAGCTCAGGTTAGAGCTCAGTATGGGTCTTCACTGTATCAGGGAAGATTTAGATGAGTGAAGATTGCTACATAGGTTGTGTTCTTGTCATTTCCCTTTTTAAAAAACAGATACCGGGCCAGGAGCGGCTCATGCCTGTAATCCTAGCACTCTGGAAGGCTGAGGTGGATGGCTTGCTTAAGCTTAGGAGTCCAAGTCCAGCCTGAGCAAGAATGAGACCCCATCTCTAGTAAAAATGAAAAACTGAGGCAGGGCGGCGCCTGTGGCTCAGTGGGTAGGGTGCTGGCCTCATATACCCAGGGTGGTGGGTTCGAACCCGGCCCTGGCCAAACTGCAACAAAAAATAGCCGGGTGTTATGGCGGGTACCTATAGTCCCAGCTACTCAAGAGGCTGAGGCAAGAGAATCGCCTAAGCCCAGGAGTTGGAGGTTGCTGTGAGCTGTGATGCCATGGCACTCTACCAAGGGCAATAAAGTGCGACTCTGTCTCTAAAAAAAAAAAAAAGAAAAAGAAAAAGAAAAACTGAGGCAAGACAATCACTTGAGCCCAAGAGTTTGAGGTTTCTGTGAGATGATGCCATCTACCCCGGGTGACAAAGTGAAATTGTCTCAAAAAACAAAAACCCCCAAAACAAAAAAAACAGTATAAGTCACTACATAGCTTCATTATTACCAAGTACTTACTGTATGTAAAGAATATATGAAACCAACTGCTGAATTATTCTTCCTAGTATTCAGTTCCTTTTTCATAGTGAGTTTCAGGAAATAATATGTTGTAATAAATAGCACTGGTGGATAGTGGAGTTGCAAGTTCTTTGTGACTTGGAGTAAAAGGAAACAGAAAACAAGCACATTAGTACTTAGACTTATTCAAACCATTAGGGTTTTGATATTTTATATTCCTTGGGTTTATAGAGTCAAAAGCAGATAGATGACTTAAATTTATCTAAATTAAATATGTATGAATTCTGCATTTATTAAAGGGAAGTCTTATAGACCTTGTAATAACAAGCTACCCCAAACTTCTACAAAGCAAAAACACAAGATTAGATTCAAGATGGAAGGGATTCTCATAAGAATTATTACATGGGAATAGACAGAATAAATTGACAAGGCAAATTGGGCCAGTGAATGAAAAACATTTCAGAAAACTTCGTTTTTCTGGGCTCTCCTTTTCTCTCAGTCTGTCTCAAAAGCCTATCAGGTCTATCTCCTCAACAGAGCTCCAGTAGTTTCTTATCATCTCTTTCCATCTGCATATGCCTTGCTTTGGTTCTGTTTTTACCCCAGGAGCAGTAGAACACAATGCCTACATTTTTATCCTCTAGTCTTTTCTTTGTTACACTTCAAACTCCTCCTCACCACCTGGTGGCAGTGAGTATGTAAATGCAGGTTTGATCATGTGATCATACTCTTGTTATTTACTATTCCATGTAGGCCCATGCTTTCAATCTCTTAGTTACTTTATATATCATTATGTTTCCTTTTTTTTTTTTTTTGGAGACAGGGTCTTGCCCTGTTGCCTGGGCTAGAGTGCGGTGGCATCATCATAGCTCACAGCCACTTCAGACTCCTGGGCTCATGTGATCCCCCTGCCTCAGGCCACCAAGTATCTGGGACAATAGGCATGTACCACTATGCCCAAATAATTTTTAAAATTTTTTGTAGAGATGGGGTCTCACTATGTTGATCAGGCTGATCTTGAATGTGTAGTCTTAAGCAATCCTCTGCCTTGGCCTCCCAAAATGTTAGGATTGCAGACATGAGCCACTAACCACACTTGGCCTATAGTTCCTTTTACTCTGACCCTTGAAAACCTTGCTAGCTTCATTTCCTGCCCATTTTAGCATATTCTCCATTCCAGTTATTACAGTGTAGTGCTTAAGGTGACAGCTCTGAAGTTAGATTATCCTGTTTAATATCCTAATCTCTACATGTTATCTGTGTGCCCTTAGACAAGGTATTTGCTGTGTTTAGTTATGATAGAGCAAACAACCTGTCTTAATAGGGCACTGATTCATGAGAATAGATGATGGCAGTAATCAGTTGGTTCTGGTGTGTACCAGGTAAATACCATTTTGTCCATGCCTTAGTTTCTTTATCTGTGAAATGGCCATCACAAACATACTTTTATTGTGAAGATTAAATGTGATAATCTGTGCAGCGTTCTTAGATCAGAGACTGGCTTAGAGGAAATCTTTAGTAAATGGTGGCTATTCCTATCGGTACCCTTATCCACAGCTCTTTAAGCAACATGTTCTTCACGCTTCTTTATTTAACTTTTTACATAAAAGCTCTTTCCTTCTTCTTCCCTATTCCTATAATCCCATCCTTATGTATACCACATCTACCAGTTTGGTCTATATAATGATTAAACGGAGATATTTTGTAAATTTAGAAAGTTGAGTTATATAATCTGCAGATAGTCTTATAGGGTTTTTTTGTTTGTTTGTTTTTGAGACAGATTCTCACTTTGTTGCCCTCAGTAGGTGCCATTGCATCATGGCTCACAGCAACCTCAAACTCTTGGACTCAAGTGATTCTCTTGCTTCAGCCTCCCATGTAGCTAGGACTACAGGCGCCTGCCACAATGCCTAGAGATGAGGTCTTGCTCTTGCTCAGGCTGGTCTCAAACCCATGAGGTCAGGCAGTCTACCCACTTTGGCTTCCCAGAGTGCTAGGAGTCTTACAGTTTTTTTGATTTATGCAGAAAGGGAAGGCAGAGAAAAAGAGAAGGAAAATCTGTTAAGTTAGGTGTGCTTATAATAGTTTTAAGTGTTTATCTCGCGGCATTGTTTCTACCTTTTATAAGAGTTGTTTAAGTTTTAGCTTTCTTTGCCCCTGAGATCAGGGCTACTGCATAAACTACCCAAGCTATTCAATGCAGCAGCCTTTTCAGGCATCTTGTCTATTGGTGGCTCAGAGGTATGCTGTTACACACTGTCACCACTTGGTGGTGGTGTATGTCTCTATAATGCAAAAGCAGCATTTGGTGAAATACCAGAAAAAAACCTTTGAAGAGTATATTTGCATAGTCATTAGGAATTGCTATCTATTTCATTTACTCCTAAAGGGCATTTTATTATTTTATTTTTTTATTCTTATTTGGCTCATAAAATGTAAATTTCATGTATTCAAATAGATTTTATTTTATTTTATTTATTTTTGAGACAGTCTCACTATGTCACCCTTGGTAGAGTGCTGTGGCATCATAGCTCACAGCAACCTCAAACTCTGGAGCTTAAGTGATTCTCTTGCCCCAGCATCACAAGTAGCTGGGACTACAGGCACCTGCCACAACAGCTGGCTATTTTCTTGTTGCAGTTGTCATTGTTGTTTAGTAGGCCTGGACAGGGCTTAAACCCACCAGCCTTGGTGTATGTGGCTGGCGCCCTATGAACTGAACTACAGGAGCAAAGCCCAGCAAATAGATTTTAAATTACAGGCTGAATGACAAAAGGGAAAAAATTAAGTATTGATAGGTATTAATGAAAGATCAGGGGTGGTACCTGCGGCTCAGTAAGTAGGGAGCTGGCCCCATATACTAAGGGTGGCGGGTTCAAACCTGGCCCCGGCCAAACTGCTACCAAAAAACAGCCAGGCATTGTGCCGGGCACCTGTAGTCCCAGCTATTCGGGAGGCTGAGGCAAGAGAATTGCCCAAGCCCAGGAGTTGGAGGTTGCTGTGAGCTGTGATGTCACATCACTCTACTGAGGGCGACAAAGTGAGACTGTCTCTTTAAAAAAAAAGATCAGATATCTATTTTATATAATTTATATGAATTGTATTTGTACTGTTATAATAATCCAGTATTCTCTTTGTCTAGTTTCAAAATACCAGGAATGAACTCTTAAATATTAATTGATGTTAGGAAGATGCTTTGACTATAGTATCCCTGACTAAGTAATAATTTTATAATTTTAATCTTATAAAATTCCAGTTTTGTAGTGTGTATGATTATAACAATTATAAAATCTTTATGCTGTTTCTTTCAGGTGAAATTCCCAAGCAGGTTAAAGTGAAAAAATTGAAGAACCTAAAGACTCTGGATTCTAAACCTGGTATTGACTTTTAATGTTAATATATTAATTTTTTTTTCTTTTTTGGCCAGGGCTGGGTTTGAACCCGCCACCTCTGGCATATGGGGCCAACACCCTAACCATTTGAGCCATAGGCGCCGCCCTATTAATTTTTCAATATATACTTATATGGGTACTTGGGTTTTTCTCTTAACTTTTTTCTTTACTTCTTAGGAGTTTATACCTCTTATAAGCCATATCTGAATAGAGATGAAGAGATCATAAAACAATTACAGAAGGTAATTACTTTCTCACATTATTAGTTTAAATTTTTTTATTCAAGTATGTATTTCATTAGGCAGTTTTTGCTTTCTCTATAGTAATGTGAAATGAGGTTTCTTTTTTGAACCAAAGTTTCATAAAAATCAGGAGAAGTAGCAGTAGTTATGAGCTTGAATATTGGGGCTGCAGCTATACAGATAGCTTATTTTTCTAGAAATTTGGGAGTAATAGTGAAAGTGTCATATATTCTACTATGAGGTAGCTTAACATTTAACAGTAGGGGATAGTTAACATTTTTTAAAAATGTAAATAGTATTAATATAGCAAATATGAAATAAAGATCATCTTGTCTTCATTGAGTACTGATATTTAAAAATATGATATGGAACAATGTTCCTTAAACTAAAGTGTCTTATGCTTTGCTCTAAAGATTCTTTTTACAGGATATTGCACCATGAGCTTCAAATTAAATTATTTTAAAATTAAGTTCTATTTTTTATATCAAGTATAAACATATATTTACATAGTAGTTAAACTTGATAAATATCCATTGTTTTATATTCTCACTAGAATATAGGTTTCATTGTTTATTCTTTTCAGGGTGTACAACAGAAACGTCCTTCTGAGGCTCAAAGTGTTATTCTCCGTCGCTATTTTTTGGAACTGACACAAAGTTTCATCATTCCATTAGTAAGTTAACAAATACATGTTTGCTTAATTTAATGATTGTTGAAGGATATATGAATGTTTTTCCTATGCTAAAAAGCCTTGTGGTTTTGCCTGCCTAGTGTTTAAAAGTAAAGCCCTTTACAAGAGACCTGGATTTTTTGTTCTAGTATTAACTATAACTTTCATAGGTCACTTCCTCTTGTTGACCCTCAATTTCCTTACCTTTACACTGTGGCTGATTTCACTTTCCCTAAATACTTTTCAGGGTTTTTATGAATTTTAAATGAATATTTGATATGAAATATTATATAATTGTTGCATTCTGCACTTTAAAAGGTTACCATGGAGCTTCTTTCTCTGATACTGTTTTCTGGAACTTAATTCCATAAAATATCTATGAGACTATACTCCATGATATCAGAATCCATATCTGTCTTGCTCATTTCATTTGCTCAGTCTGGCATATGAGACCACTCAACTATGGAATAAATGACTAGATGACATGTTTCTTCTAAGAAACACAGTGGTGGCTCAGCCCCTGTGGCTCAAGTGGCTGAGGCACCAGCCACATACACCTAAGGTGGCGAGTTCAAATCCAGCCTAGGCCCGCCAAACAACAATGACGGCTGCAACCAAAAAATATAGCCAGGCGTTGTGGTGGGTGCCTGTGGTCCCAGCTATTTGGGAGGCGGAGGCAGGAGACTCGCTTGAGCCCAGGAGTTGGAGGTTGCTGTGAGCTGTGATGCCAAAGCACTCTACCCAGGGGGACAGCTTGAGGCTCTGTCTCAAAAAAAAAAAA
>CAUYQV010192611.1:0-23510 GCA_963574575.1 Galagoides demidoff | reverse complement strand
CTGGGGTACAGTGTGGGGTTTTCGCATGCAATCCGAAATACTTCCATCAAACTGATCAACACAGCCTTCATGTCATTTTCTCAGTTATAGTTTTAAAACATTCTGATTCTACTCTTAGAGAGTTTCACTTGTACCCCTGATAATCCTTTTTTTGTTTGTATATGTTGCTAATATCTTTCACTCAATGGCTTATTTTCCTTGTATTTATGTTCAATTTTTTTGGTACAGATGTCTTACATTTTAATACAGCCAACATTGTCATGTTTTTATTGTGCTTTTTGTTGTGGTTAAGAAGTCCTTTCTACCTAGATCAGGAAAATGATATTTTCCTTTAAATGTTCTGTTTTTCACATTTATATCTTAATACACCTGAAACTGACTTTGTTCTATAAAAGGCAACGTAAAGTATGGAATCTTAATTTTTTTCCATATGGATACCTAATTGTCTATTGAGTAGTCTATTCTATCCTAGCTTAGAATGCCATCTATCTTGCATCAGGTTTTCCTAAATGTCTGATCCTGTGTTAGGCAAATTCTGACATGTTCTATTGGTTGGTCTATTTGTCTTAATTACAGAGTTTTGCACTGTTTTGGTATTTAGTATGTCAAGAGTCTCTATACATGGCAGTTCTTCAAAATTGCCGTTGTTACACTTAGCCTTGTAAAAAGGTTTACTGAGCTATTTACTGTAACTTTGATAATTTATAGATCAAGTGTCTTTCCATTCATAAATATTATATAAGTTACAGTTTGTGAGAATTTTGATCATCTTTTTTACCTTAAATAATGTTTTATAATTATCTTCATGAAGTTTTTCCCCCAGCCTTTATTTTTTAGTCCTAGATTCTTACATTTTCCACTTGGTTATTAACGGATGTGTCAGAATGCTGTTGGTTTTTAAAAGCTATATAAATATTATGTACAGCTTAATGTCACACTCTTAATTTGTTCTAATGGTTTAGTTTAAATTTTCTCGTGTTCTATGTAGACAGTTCTGTCATTTGCAAATAAGCTAGCAGAGATAGCCAGCATCTTTGTATTGGTTCTGATTCCATTGGAACGGTTCTGAAGTCTTAACTGTTAAGTATGATGTTTACTTTTTGTTTTTGATAGATAACCCACCAAACTTCGGTTTTCCTTTTTTTTTTTTTTTTTTTTTTTGAGACAGAGTCCTACTACATAGCCCTCAGTAGAGAGTGCTATGGTGTCACAGCTCACAGCAACCTGGGGCTTAAGTGATTCTCTTGTTCAGCGTCCCAAGTAGCTGGGACTACAGGCACCCACCACAACATCTGGCTATTTTTTTGTTGCAGTTATCATTGTTTAGTAGGCTCAGGCTGGGTTCGAACCTGTCAGCCTCAGTGTGTGTGGCTGGTGCCCTAACCACTGAGCTATGGGCACCAAGCCCAAACTTCTATCTTTCTAACTTGCTCAGATTGTTACAGAGAAAGTGTTAAATTTTATGAATGGCTTTTCTGCATCTGTTGAGATAATTATATGTATTTATTATTATTATTTTTTATTGTATTAATTAACTTTCTAATGTTGAGTCATCTTTGCCTTTCTGGATGAACTGTGCTTAGTTGTGACTTTTTTATGTGCAATCCTAAATTCTCTTCTAATATTTTGAGATTATATATATATATACATATATGTATGTATATATGTGTGTTCCTAGGTCAAATTGAAATTTTCTTTCTTTGTACTAAAATGTGATATTTATACCTTTGTAGATAGACTGTCTTCTCCTTAGTAACAAAATTTAAGATTAAATTTGATACTTTGGTCTTTTATAGTTTTATTATGCACTATCTATTATGCACTATCTATCTATCTATTAGATCACTAAATCTGAAATGTTTGATTTTGAATCAAAAGTTTAGTTTATTATGTCTTAAACAAGAAGCAGTACCATTAATCAAAGTATGTGACTAAGCTATCAACACAGTTTTACCATTTTAACAGCAGCTTGTGTGTGCCAGCAGCAGAGAAGCCTGGAGAGCAAGTGGCAGTGAAATCGTGAAAGGTGTTTTCTACAGCTTACTGAGAATTGACTATTTTGCCTTGCAAGAATTAGTCCAAAGCCTGTAAGAAATGGTACAGTTGGTGCAAGGTCTGGTGAATATGGTGAATGACAGAGAGTTTCCAAGTCCACCTTTTGTAGTTTGAGCAGAGTTGTTTGTGGGCCAGCATTGTGTTGCAAGAAGATTGGCATTCTATGTCACCCAGTCTTGGCTGCTTAATCACAGCATCCTCATTGCTTTGTACAGTTGGCTGTAGTAGACATCTACTATGATTGATTGACCAAGTTCATGAAGCTATAGTGAATAATACCAGTGCTGGATCACCAAACAGACACCATTAGCTTTTACTGATGAATATTCAATTGGTACTATGTTTTAGGACTTCATCTTTATCCAACCATTGTGTCAGAAAGAGTTTATTTTCATCCCATGTGACAATACTATGTAAAAATGGTTTGCCTCTATGTCAGGACAGCCAAGAAAGTCAAGCTTCACTACGATTTCTCTTTTGACATTTTTTTAATTCATGCAGAACCCATCTATCCAGCTTTTTTACCTTGCCAGTGTTTCAAGTGGTTCAGTATTGTTGGAATAGTAACATCAAACCTTGCTGCTAGGAATACTGGTATTTTTGAGACGGAGTCTGCCAGCCTCTTCATTTGTTAGCAAATTAATAAATTTTTCTTTCTTTCTCAAAAACAAACTTGCTGCTAATTCACACACAGGTTGAGATGGATTCACTTCCACTTACAGCTTTCAGTTCATTGTTAGCCACCTTATGTCATATCACCCATGTGGCTCATTTTTTTTTTTTTTTTTGAGACAGTCTTACTACGTAGTCCTCAGTAGAATGCCAGTGGCATCACAGCTCACAGCAACCTCAAACTCTGGGGCTTAAGTCATTCTCCCAAGTAGCTGGACTACAGGCATCTACCACAATGCCCGGCTATTTTTTTGTTGCAGTTGTCACTGTTGTTTAGCAGGCCCAGGCCAGGTTCAAATCCACCTGCTCGGTGTATGTGGCTGGCACCCTAACCACTGAGTTATGGGCAACAAGCCTCACATGACTCATTTTCAACATTAAAATCACCAGAACAGAACTTCTCAAACTATTTACATGCTATGCACATTAGCCACATCCTTCCCAAATACTTTGTTGACATTTTGAGCTGTCTCTGCTCCATTAGTTCCATGATGGAATTCATATTCAAAAATAACATGAATTTTTACTTATTCATGGTTTCACAAAAATTTTGAAAAATAGTCACCAGCCAAAATGTGCATTTGGAAGAATGAGGATGTTCCTTCAGAATATAATTAAAAAAAATATATGAAATGCCAAGGTGAAATGCCAGAGATATCAACTATCAAATTTAGTACTTAAGGAAATTGGATATTTCGTACTTAACCCAATAGATTTGAATATACAGACACAAACAAATATATAATATTTTTCCCTCTTGCTCAGGCCCCACAGTATTCATTCTGAGGATTTATGTCTTTTTGTAATTCAGGAAAATTCTTGCCAGTTATACTTTTAAATATTGTTTTACATGTTGTTTGAGCACTATTCTTTCCTGTATATTCTGTTAAACATATCAGGAATAGTTTCTGCTGTAAGTAACACTGTCTGACTTACTGTGTTGGACTATAAAGACATTTATTGTTAGCAGATCTGCTATCTCAACAAGGAAACTAAATTTTTGCTGGCTTGCCTTTTTTTTTTCTTTTCTTTTTCTTTCTTTTTTTTTTTTTTTTTGTGCTTCTATCAACTTTCTGATAGTGATCAGCCATCTCTGTCTTATTCTTCCTCCTTTAAAAAGAATCTCCTTTCCCCTCTTGTCTGTTTTTAAGATTTTCTGGCTTTTGATTTTCAGCAATTATACTTTGTTAGCCTTAAAGTGGTTTTCTTTGTATTATTCTGGGTAGAAATCTGGCTTTGCCTTTCATTAATTTCTGAAAAGTTTCAGCCATTATTTCTTCAAATACTGGTTCTGCTAATTGTTTCTTTACTCCTTCATCTCAAATCATACATAAGCCTTATATTTCACTGTACTTGTATCTTACTGTCTATTCTGTATTTTCCCTTTTGTTTCTCAAGCTTCATTCTATGTATTTTCTCACGAACTCTCTTTTAGTTCACTGATACTTTTTTTTCATTGTGTCTGATCTGGTATTAAACCAGACATTGAGTTCATAGTTGTAGGTCTGTTTGTTTTTTGGTTTAAGAATTTCCATTTGGTCCTGCTTCATAGTTTCTATCCTCTGCTAACAAATTCCAATGTCTTTTTTCTTTGAGTATATTAAGCATAGTTGTTTCAAGTCTGTCTAGTAACTCCCTTGTTGGATTCCCATGGAGCTCTTTGTATTGTCTGATGTGCCTTTTTTTAAACATGTCATTTTATCATCATATAAACCCAATTATTTTTTAACGAGAGCTGGACATTGCATGTAGACAATTTAAGGTGATTTGAGGCCTAGGGATGATGATCTTCCTCCAGAGAATTTTAGTTTGGGCTAGAATTTCAAGCCACTCACGACCTGGCATCACTTTAGTCCAGTCAAGGATTTGAAACTGGGGTTTTAGTTCCTGCTTTTCACCTTACTCATGGCATATATTTAAGGTCCCAGCAATGTACCCTGAATGACAGAGTGAGACTCTGTCTCAAAATAAAAAGAGGGAGAGAGACGGAGAGAGATTGTTCTACTTTAGAAGAGAATGAGTAGATAAAACAATCAAGTACAATGTGTGAACTTTAATGGAATTACTGTTCATAAAATTGAAAAGATATTTTGACTTTTATACCTCAATAGTAAAAACACAATAATAAGAAAGACTAATTTTATTTATTTATTTTTTGAGACAAAGTCCCACTGTGTCACCCTTGGTAGAGTGTTGTGGCATCACAGCTCAGAGCAAACCTCAAACTCTTGGGCTTAAGCGATTCTCTTGCCTCTGCCTCCCAAGTAGCTGGAACTATAGGCACCTGCCATAATTGCTCGGCTATTTTGTTGTTGTTGTTGCAGTTGTCATTGTTGCCCTAGCTGGCCCAGGCCAGGTTCAGACCTGCCAGCCTCAGTGTATGTGGTCAGCGCCCTACCCACTGAGCTATGGGCACCGCCATAAAGACTAATTTTAAAATAGGTAAAGTATCTGCATAGACATTTTTTCAAATATTTTTAAATATGGCCAATAAACACATGAAAAGATGTTCAACATCATTAGCCATCAGGGAAATGCAAATCAAAACAACAGTGTGATATCACTTCATACCCGCTAAGAAGGCTATAAAAAAGATAATAAATGTTGCCAAGGTGTGGAGAATAGGTTGAATGTGTAACTCAGCAATTTCACTTCTAGGTACATACCCAAGAGATGTGAAAACATGTCCGTATAAAACTTATATATTAATTGTTTGTAGCAGCATTATTCATAGTAGCCAAAAAGTGGAAACAGCCCAAATATCCATCTGCATTTAGCAATAAAAAGGAATGAGGTATAGTTGGCCTTCTATATCTGTGGATTGAGCCCACCGTGAATGAAAAGTACTCTGGAAAATAATATAACCTAATAATGTATCCTCGTGTTAACTTCCCTCACGCCACCCCCAAAAAAGTACTCTGGAAAAATGTCACACCTGTGTTGAACATGTACAGATTGTTTGCTTGTCATTATTCCCTAAACAATACAGCATAACAACTATTTACATAACATTTACATTGTATTTAGGTATTACAGTAGAACCTCCATAGTTGACTACCTCCTTATATTGATCACCTCCTTAAGTTGACCTAATTTTTATGGATCAGACATGCACCACATATACATATTGGTATGGTAGGCCTAGTTCCTTTGTTGAGCACCTCTGTTACAGTTCTTTGGAGTGGTCAACTTGTAGGAAGTCCTACTGTATAAGTAATCTGAGATGATTTAAAGTATATGAGAACATAGGCATAGGTTATATGCAAATATTATATCATTTTATATTGAGGACTTGAACATCCATGGATTTTGGTATCTTAGTTTGTGTTGTTACAGAGGGATACCTGAGGCTCAGTAATTTATAAAGAAAACAGATTTATTTGTCTCATGGTTGTGCAGGCTGTACACGGACTATAGCACCACCATCTGCTTCTGATGCAGGTCTCAGGCTACTTCCACTCAGGGAAGAAGGTGAAAAGCAGCTGGTGTGAAGAGATGACGTGGTGTGAGAGGAAGCACAAGAGAGTGAGAGGGGACGTGGAGGCTTTTTTTTTTTTTTAAACAACCAACCCTCATGGGAACCACCTCCTTACCACCAGGAAGGGCATTCATGAAGGTTCTGCTCATATGACCCAAACAGCTCCCATAGGTCCCACCTCCAACACTGGGGATCAAATTTCCTTTTTTCCTTTTGGAGAGAATCTCATCTTGTCACCCTTGGTAGAGTGGCATGATGTTATAACTCAACAGCAAACTCAAACTCCTGGGCTCAAGTGATCCTCTTGCCTCAGCCACCCAGCTGAGACTACAGGTTCCTACCTCAACACCTGGCTATTTTTAGAGATGGGGCCTCTCTCTTGCTCAGGCTAGTCTCAAACTCCTGAGTTCAAGCAGTCCACCTACCTTAGCCTCCCAGAGTGCTAGGATTACAGGAGTGAGCCACCTTGCCCAGCCTAGGGATCACATTTCAGCATGAGGTTTGGAGGAGGCACACATTAAGACTATAGCAGCATCCAAAGGAGATCTGAAAGCAATCCCTTACAAATACCAAGGGACAATTGTTCTAAATAATACAAGCCACAATATGGATGAACCTTAGAAACATTATGCTAAATAAAAGAAGACAGTCAAAAAATACTGTATATTGTATGAGTCCATTTACCATAGATCCTCGTTGTTTGTGAATTCTATATTTTTGAATTGGCCTCTTCACTAAAATTTATTTGTAATCCCAAATCAGTACTCCCAGCACTTTCATAGTCATTTGTGGTTGTACATAGAGTAGGGAAAGATTTCAGTTGTCTCTCAGCTGAAGATGAACAAAGAACACCCTGGCTGCTTATTTCAGCTTTCATGCTGCAAACAGGTGTCCTTTTCATAGTCCTATTTAGTGCCAGTTTTTCACATTTTTGATGATTTTGCTTTTGAATATGACCTCCAGCCATAGTGGTAGAGTTCTGTTTTGTATTCCCAAGCCCGAGACGGATGGGACATACTTTACAGAGGGAATGTGGGTGTTAGATAGGTTTTGTTCAAGTGCAGTTTATAGTGCTGTTGCCCATGGGTTAATGAGTTCATATAGTTAGTGAGTTAATAACATACATTAAATAAAACGTCTTTAAACAGAATCACACATCAACAAGTATATATATTGATCGGTTGATGAAAATGTGACCACAGACTTGCAGGAACCCAAGTTTTTATTTCCCCTGGGAGCAGTGATTCAGTATTTGCTAATTCTGAGTTCACAGTGACATTCTAGAACGTAACTATCTTAAATAACCAGAATCAAATACATGTGAAATATCTAGAATAGACAGACTTATAGAGACAGAAAGTACATTAGTGGTTGCCAAGGATTAGGGATGGGGTGATAAAAATGTTCTGTAATTAATTATAGGATAGTTGCACACCTCTGTGATTATACTAAAATGTATTGAATGTTAAGCTTTAAAATGTTATGGAAGGTGAATTTTATCTCAGTAAACCTGTTTAAATGCATTTGAGGAAGATGGATAAGTTTTGAATATCAATTAGATAATATATTTTCAAACATGAGATAGTGGTATTATGGTTTTGTATGAAATGTCTTTATTAGGAAATGCATGTTGAGGTATTTAGGGGGTAATAGATGAAGCAAGGTATAATTTAAAAGTAGAAAAGATGAATAGTCCTATAACTTTTAAATCAGTACATGTCAAAATATTTGCATTGATGACTAATTTATAAAATACAGTAAAAACATAGCAGTATCAAGTTATTTAAACACTTCTGTACTTTTCTCTTTTTAGGCAGATACAAATGTTTTACAAACTAATAGTGGTCCACAGACCACAGTTTGAGTGGCATGGTACAAAAAGAAATTGAACAATAATTAAAATCTTTCCCACTAAGAGAATTACAGCTCTATATGAGTTCACTGGTGAATTTTATAAATGTTTAAGGAAGAAATAATTATACAGACTTTTCCAGAATATAGAAAGGGAAGAAATACTCCCCAGTTCTTTTGAAGAGGCCAGAATAACCCTGAATTAGCCCAGGATAACGCTAATTAGGCAAATCTGACAAAGATATTGTACAGTAAAAAGTTACAGGATATTCTCACCTGTGAACTTAGATACAAAAAATCTTCAGCCAAATACTGTATGGCAAACCAAATCCAGCAATATTTAGTGGCCTACTTGGGTTTATTCAGAGTTTGAGCAGGGTAGCTTTAACATGTAAAGACTAGTGTCATTTATCCTTTTAAGAGAATGAAGGAGAGACATCATATAATCATCCTGGTATGTGCTAAGAAATCATTTGATAAGGTTCATTCATTTTTTGATAAAAAATTTTTAGCAAATAGCAATAGAAAAGGAATTACTACATTTATAGCAAACCTACAGAAAAAATAATAGTTCATAGTAACATTGAAATTTTGCCTTTTGAGGTCAGAAATGAGGCAAGGATGCCTTCTATCACTTCTTGACAAGGTACAATACCTTAATAATTAAAGCTGTAAAACTGAAGAAATAAATAAACCTATTGTAACTGCAGATCCTTAAGATTCTAGAATAGGGGTCCTCAAACTTTTTAAACAGGGGGCCAGTTCACTGTCCCTCAGACCGTTGGAGGGCCGGACTGTGGACCCCGGGGATGAGTTGGCTGCTAAGCAGGACAGGCAGTGGCGGCAAAAACACCTGGTGGGTCGGATAAATGTCCTAGGTGGGCCGCATTTTGAGGACGCCTATTCTAGAATATCCAAAAAGAGGATCCAGGCCAGGCACCATGGCTCACATCTGTAATCGTAGCACTCTGGGAAGCTGACATGGGTTGATTGCTTGAGCCCAGGAGTTCAAGACCAGCTTGAGTAAGAGCAAGACCCTGTCTCAACTAAAAATAGAAAAACTAGCCAGGTGTAGTGGCACACGCCTTGTAGTCCCAGCTACTCAGGAGGCTAAAGGAAG
This sequence comes from Galagoides demidoff, assembly GCA_963574575.1. NCBI lineage: Eukaryota > Metazoa > Chordata > Mammalia > Primates > Galagidae > Galagoides > Galagoides demidoff. The sequence goes on along the minus strand of CAUYQV010192611.1, from coordinate 14,334 downwards.
AAGATTGCTCAAGCCCGAGTTTGAGGTTGCTGTGAGCTGTTATGCCATGGCACTCTCCCCAGGGTGACAGATTGAGACTCAAAAAACAAAAAACATATCCAGAACAAGATTGCTGGATCTAAGGGCCATATACCAAAAAAGTATTTATACATAACAACAATAAAGTAATTTTAGAAAGACACCATTTACCATGGCATCAAAAAATTATATGTAGAATAAATCTAAAGAAAATCCTCTACATGATAAACTATAAAACATTACTACAACTTGATAAAGTTATTTTTTAAACATTGAGATAAATCTTTAAAGACCTAAATAAATGGACCATTTATTACATTTGTGGATTGAAACTGTCAGTATTATAAAGATGTTGATTTATTCCAAATCTGTAGATTCAATGTAATCTCAGACAGAATGTCAAAAAGGCAGCATGGGGAAAGCAGGGTTTAAAACTTGAATCTCTAATTATAAAATTTATGTGGAAACGCAAAGGGTCCAATAGCCAAGACACTCTTGAAGAAGAAGAACAAATGTGGATGGACTTATTTTATTAGATATTAAGACCTCTTATAAAACTACAATAATTAAGATAGTGCCATTTACGCACAAGGATGAACAAATACCTAATTATAACTAACCTTGAGAAAATGAACAAGTGCCTTTAAAAAAGAAACCTCAAGTTGGAGAAAATACAGTCATGCACTGTATAAGGATCTTCAGTCAACAACATCATATATGGCATTGGTCCCTTAAATTATAATGTTGTGGCTCAATTGGCTAAGGCACCAGCCATGTACACCTAAGGTGGCGGGTTTGAATCCCCAGCCCGGGCCTGCCAAACAACGATGATGGCTGCAACCAAAAAATGGCCGGGCATTGTGGCGGGCGCCTGTGATCCCAGCTACTTGGGAGGCGGAGGCAGGAGACTCGCTTGAGCCCAGGAGCTGGAGGTTGCTATGAGCTGTGATGCCATGGCACTCTACCCAGGGGGACAGCTTGAGGCTCTGTCTCAAAAAAAAAAAAATTATAATGTTGTATTTTTACTGTTTAGATGCATAGAAACTTAACTGTAACTATTAGAGTTGCCTACAGTATTCAGTACAGTAACACATTATACAGATTATAGCCTAGAGCAATAAGCTATACCATATAGCCTATGTGTGCAGTAGGCTATACCATCTGGGTTTGTGTAAGTACACTGTCTGATCACACAGTGATAAAATTGCCTAACAGCACATTTCTTATAACGTATCCCCCACCATTGACATGTGACTGTTCTAGTAATACCAGGGTAAGAGTTCAGTCAGCTATTTTATCTTACTCGTTTTGTCTTAACAGTGAGATTCTAAGCATCTGAGTATGAGACTATTTCGAACTCAGAACTTTTTCAGCAGAATCTTTCATAGCACTAGGTTGTGTAGAAGGGGTTTAATAGTTACTTTGAATTGAATTCATTGTGGCATAAGTAACTATTTTAAATGTTTTTTGGTTTTAGATCTGCTGATTTGGGTCCTACTTTAGTGACAAGACCTGGACAACCAACACTTACCAGAGTGCCCCCACCTATTCTTCCAAGGCCATCGCAGCAGACAGGAAGCAGCAATGTGAACACTTTCAGACCTGCTTACAATTCATTTTCCTCTGGATATGGTGCCTATGGAAATTCATTTTATGGAAACTATAGCCCTTATAGTTATGGATATAGTGGTCTGGGCTATAACCGCCTCCGTGTAGATGAACTTCCGCCCAGTAGATTTGTTCAGCAAGCTGAAGAAAGCAGCAGAGGTGCATTTCAGTCCATTGAGAGTATTGTGCATGCATTTGCCTCTGTCAGTATGATGATGGATGCTACTTTTTCAGCTGTCTATAATAGTTTCAGGGCTGTATTGGATGTAGCAAATCACTTTTCTCGATTAAAAATACACTTTACAAAGGTTTTTTCAGCTTTTGCGTTAGTTAGGACTATAAGGTATCTTTACAGACGGTTACAGCGGACGGTAGGTTTAAGAAGAGGCTCTGAGAATGAGGACCTGTGGGCAGAAAGTGAAAGAACCATGACTTGCCTTGGTGCTGAGGACGGAGCAGCTAACTCAGCAAAATCTTGGCCAATATTCTTGTTCTTTGCTGTGATCCTTGGTGGTCCTTACCTCATCTGGAAACTGCTGTCTACCCACAGTGATGAAGGAACAGGTAAGGAAAAAGTGGGTTCAAAAACCATATTATAGTCTCAAATTTCAAGAATGTTTATTTATTAAATTATCTTTCTTTATATTAACTTGTATTTACTATTCTGATTGAGTTATATTTTCATTAAGACCTTCAAAACTGGAAGAATATGTAGCAAAAATAGGTTTGCTAATTTATGTATTATCAGTTCATTTTAATAGTAAGCATTATCTTACTGTTATCAAGGTACTGAACTTGATGCTATGGAGTGTATACACATATACATAGGGCATAATCCCCATCTTTCTATAACTTATTTGGGTATATGTTAAGATACATTATAGGTATTTGTAATGAGGCAGAAAGTATGATAAGGACTATAATAGGGACTAAGAAGGCTTCTTCAGTTTTTTAAAAGAATTTTAACTTTAAATTATTATGGGTACATAATAATTCTGGTTTTTTATTTGTTTGTTTGTTTGAGACAAGAGTCTCACCTTGTCACCCTCAGTAGAGTGCCATGGCAAAGTAGCTCACAGCAACCTTAAACTCTTGGGCTCAAGTGATCCTCTTGCCTCAGCCTCCCTAGTAGCTGACTACAGCTGCCCACCACATCACCTATCTAATTTTAGAGATGGGGTCTCGCTCTAGGTCAGGCTGATCTTGAACACCTGAGCTCAGGCAATTCACTTGCCTCAGCCTCACAGAGTGCTAGGATTACAGGCATGGAGCCCCCGCACCCGGCCTAATAGTTCTGTATTTTTATGTGGTATATGTGATGTTTTGATACAGGAGTATAATGTAAATTAATCAAATCGGGGATATTGGGGTATCCATCACCTCAGGCATTTGATATTTCTTTTTGTTAGGAGCATTCCAATTCCACTCTTTTAGTTACTTTAAAGTATACCCTAACTTATTGATTATACTCACTTTATTGTGCTATCAAACATTGTTTGTCTGATCCAATTGTCTAACTGTATTTTTTTTTTTTGTAATTTTTGGCTGTGGCTGGGTTTGAACCTGCCACCTCCGGCATATGGGGCTGGTGGCGCCCTACTCCTTTGAGCCATAGGAGCTGCCCAATCATCCCCACTTTTCTCACCCCATCTTCATTACTTTCCCAGCCTCTGGTAACCATCATTTTTACTTGCTATATATATGACATCAATTTTGGGTTTTTTGTTTGTTTTTGAAACAGAGTCTCTTTTGCCCAGGCTAGAGTGCCCCAGGCTACGGGGTCATCATAGCTCACAGCAACCTTGAAATCCTTGGTTTAAACGATCCTCCTGCCTCAGCCTCCTGGATAGTAGAGACTACAGGCACCCACCATAACTCCTGGCTAATTTTTCTGTTTTTTAATAGAGACAAGGGTCTAGCTCTTGCTCAGGCTAGTTTTGAACTTCTGAGTTCAAGCAGTCCTCCTGCCTCGTCCTCCCAGAGTGCTAGGATTACAGGTATGAACTATCAGCACCCCACTGACATTATTTTCAATATTTAATTCCCAAAGATGAGTAAGAACATGTAAGATTTGTCTTTCTGTGCTTGGCTTATTTCACTTAACATAATGTTCTCCAGTTCCATTCCTGTTGTTTTAAATGTCAGGATTTTGTTCTTTTTAATGGCTGTATAATATTTCATTATGTATATGTTCCACAATTTCTTTATTCATTCTCTGTAGATGGACACTTAGGTTGGTGATTGTGAATAGTGCTACAATAAAAATGAGAGTGCAGATACCTTTTCAATATACTGAATTACCATCCGTTGGACGTACATACCTAGCAGTAGGATTGTTGGATCATATGGTAGTTGTGTTTTCAATATTTTGAGGACCCTCCATAATATTCTCCACAGTGGTTGTACTAATTTACATTTCTACCAACAGTGTGCAGAAGTTCCCTTTCTCCACATCCTAGTCAGCATTTATTATTGTCTGTTTTTTTTATAAAAAGCCATTTTAACTGAGATGAAATGATATCTCATTGTAGTTTTGATTTGCATTTCACTGATGACTAATGATGTTGAGCATTTTTTTCATATACCTGTTGGCTATTTGTGCTCCTTCTTTTGAGAAATGTCTATTCAGACCCTTTACCCATTTTTAATTGGATTATTTGATTTCAGTCTTCAATCCATTCTGATTTGATTTTTGTATATGGTGAGAGGTAAGGATCTAGTTTCATTCTTCTGCTTTGGGTATCCAGTTTTCTCAGGACCATTTATTGAAAGAGATTATCCTTTCCCTACTATGTGTCTTTGGTAACTCTGTCAAAGATAAGTTCCCCAGGCTCAGCACCTGTAGCACAGTGGTTACGGCACCAGCCACATGCACTGAGGCTGGCAGGTTTGATCACAGCCTGGGCCAGCTGAACAACAATGACAACTATGACAAAAAATAGCTGGACTTTGTGGTGAGTGCATGTAGTCCCAGCTACTTGGGAGGCTAAGGCAAGAGAATTGCTTAAGCCCAAGAGTTTGAGGTTACTGTGAACTGTGATGCCACATCACTCTACCGAGGGCAACATAGTGAGACGCTGTCTCAAAAAACAGACATACAAACAAACAAACAAAAAAACAGATAAGTTCCCTATAGATGTGTGGATTTATTTCTAGGTTCTCATATCCTGTTCCATTGGTCTATATGTCTGTTTTTATGCCAGTACCATGCTGTTTTGCTTGCTGTAGCTCTGTAGTATAATTTAAAGTCAGATAATGAGGCCAGGCATAGTGGTGCATGCCTATAATTCTAGCACTCTGGGAGGCCAAGGTGGGTGGATTGCCTGACCTGACAGGTTCAAGGCCAGCATGAGCCAGAGCAAGACCTCATCTCTGAAAAAAAAAAAAAAAATAGGCTCAGCACCTGTGGCTCAAGTGGCTAAGGTGCCAGCCACATACACCAAAGGTGGTGGGTTCGAATCCAGCCTGGGCCCGCCAAACAACAATGATGGCTGCAACCAAAAAATAGCTGAGCATTGTGGCAGGCACCTGTAGTCCCAGCTACTTGGGAGGCAGAAGGAGGAGAATTGCTTGAGCCCAGGAGTTGGAGGTTGCTGTAAGCTGTGATGCCATGGCACCCTACGCAGGGTGACAGCTTAAGGCTCTGTCTCAAAAAAAAAAAAAAAATAGCCAGGCGGTGGGGTGAGGGGGCAGCACCTGTGACTTAAAGGAGTGTATATGGGCGCTGGTCCCATATACCAGAAGTGGCGGGTTCAAACCCAATTCCGGCCAAAAACTGCAGGAAAAAAAAAATAGCCAGGTATTGTGGCGGGTGCCTGTAGTGCCAGCTACTTGGGAGGCTGAAGCAAGACAATCACTTACACCACGGCACTCTACCAAGGGTGACAAAGTGAGACTCTGTCTCAAAAAAAATAAATAAAATAAACTCGGGTAATGAGCCAGGTGAAGTGACTCACACCTGTAATCCTAGCACTTTGGGATGCTGAGGTGGGTGGATTGCTCAGGAGTTAGAGACCAGCCTGAGCAAGAGCATAAGAGCGAGACTCCATCAGTACTAAAAATAGAAAAACTAGACGGGCATTGTGGCGGGCACCTGAAGTTTTAGTGTCTGAGCCTGAGTTTGAGGTTGTGAGCTATGGTGCCACAGCACTCTACCCACAGCAATAGAGGGAGATTTTCTTTAAAAAAAAAAAAAAGTCAGGTCATGAGATTCCTTCAACTTCCTTCTGTTTGCTTAAGATGGTTTTTGCTATTCTGGGTCTTTTGTGCTTCCATATAAATTTTAGGATTTTTTTTTTCTATTTCTGTGAAGAATGGCATTGGTATTTTGATGGAGATTGCATTGAATCTGTAAATTGTTTGGAGTATGATGGACTTTTTTTTTTTTTCTGAGACAGTCTCAAGCTGTCGCCCTGGGTAGAGTGCCATGGCATCATAACTTACAGCAACCTCTTGCACTCAAGCGATCCTCTTGCCTCAGTTTTTCTGTTTTTAGTAGAGACGGGGCCTTGCTTTTACTCAGGCTGGTCTTGAACATGTGAACTCCAGCTGTCCACCTGCCTTGGCCTTCCAGAGTTCTAGGATTACAAGCATGAGCCACTGTACCTGGCCATGATGGACATTTTAACAATATTGTTTCTTCCAATCCATGGGCATGGAATATCTTTCCATTTTTTGTGTTCTCTTTCACTTCTTTGAGTTTATCCCTAGGTATTTTATTTTATCTGTAGCTATTAAAATGGGAATACTTTCTTGGTTTCTTTTATTTGTTCACTGTTGGGCATATAGAAATATTACTGATTTTTCTGTGTTGGTTTCACATTGTGCAGCTTTACTGAATTTGTTGATAAGTTCTAAGAGTTTTTGAGTTGAGTCTTAGGTTTCTCTTGATAAAAATCGTATTATCTGCAAACAAGGATAATTTGACTGCCTTTCCAAGTTGGGGGTCCTTTATTTTTTTTCTATTGTCTGCTGTAGCCAGGACTATAGTGTTGACTAACAGTGGTGAAAGTAGGGATCCTTGTCTCTTTGGAGATCTTAAGGAAAGGCTTTCCATATATCCCCAGTCAGTATGTTACTAGCTGTGAATCTATCATATGTGGGCTTTCTCATGTTGAGGTAAGTTCCTTCTGTGTCCAGTTTTTTGAGAGTTTTTATCTTGAAGGGATGTTGAATTTTATCCAGTGCTTTTTTAGCATTGGTTCAAATGATCATATGGTTTTTGTCCTTCATTCTGTTGGTGTGATGTATCACAGTGATTGATTTACATGTGTTGGACCCATCCCTGGTATGAATCCCACTTGATCATAGTGTGTAATATTTTTATGTATTCTTGAATTTAGTTTGCTAGTATCTTTTTTTTTGAATTAATGCATGCATAAATTTATCAGGAAGCAGCCAGAGACATCAATGAAAAACAATCTGAATGTCTGCCCTTGAATATTCAAGTCACCTGTGCACAATTTTATGAGGTTTCACTTTTCGACATACGAGATGGCCTATCTTTCCAAAAATATGGAATGCTTCACGAATTTGCGTGTCATACTTGCGCAGGGGCCATGCTAATCTTCTCTGTATCGTTCCAATTTTAGTATATATGCTGCCGAAGCGAGCACTGCTAGTATCTTTTGTTGAAGATTTTTACATCTATGTTCACAGAGATATTGACCCTATGATTTTCTTTTTATGTTATGGCTTTCTTTGGTTTGGGTATCAGGGTGATCCAGGCCTCATAGGATGAGTTTGGAAGTATCCTTCCTCTGTAGTTTTTTGGGTCAAATAGGATTATTAGTATTAGTTCTTTGAATGCCTGGTAGGATTCAGCAGTGAAAACATTAGGTTTTGGGCTTTTCTTTGCTGGGAGACTTTTTATTACTGCTTTTATCTCATTATTTATTGGTTTATTCAGGTTTTGTATTTCTTCCTGGTTCAATCTTGATAGGTTGTGTCTAGGAATTTATCTGTCTCTTCTAGGTTTTCCAGTTTATTAGTGTACAGTTGGTCTCTAGTAATCCTTTGAATTTTTGTAGTACCAGTTGTAATGTCTCCTTTTTCATCTCTGATATTTTTTTAATAGCATAAGGTAAACACTGTCATCTCTGGTTTTATTTATTTGTGTCTTCTCTCTTTTTTTCTTAGTTTGGCTAAAGGTGTGTCTACTTTATCTTTTTAAGAAACATAACTTTTTGTTTTGTTGATCTTTTATATATTTTTTGGTTACAGTTTCATTTATTTCTGTTCTGATCTTTATTATTTCCTTTCTTCTATTAATTTGGGGTTTGGTTTATTCTTTGAGATGTATCATTGGGTTGTTCATTTGAAGCTTTTCTACTTTTTTGATATAAGCACTTAAGGTGCTTAACTTTCCTCTTAATTATTTGTTTCTGTTTCCCATAGGTTTTGGTTTGTGTTTTTGTTTTCATCCTTCTTAATCTCTTCATTGACCCCCCTAGTCATTCAGGAGCATATTTTTAATTTCCATGTGTTTGTGTATTTTCCAGTGTTCCTCTTGTTACAGATTTCTAGTTTTATTCCATTGTGGCCAGAGAAAATACTTGTAATTTGAATTTTTTGAGACTTGTTTTATGGCCTAATATATGATCTATGCTTGAGAATGATTCATGAACTGAGGAGAAGAATGTAAATTCTGCAGCTGGTGGATGAAATATACTGTAAATATATATTAAGTCCATTTGGTCTGTAGTGAAAATTAAGTTCAATATTGCATTATTGATTTTCTGTCTGGGTGATCTGCCCAGAGCTGAAAGTGGGGTGTTGAGGTCTCCAGCAGTTATTGGGGTCTATCTCTCTCTTAGTTATATTTATATATATATCTGGGTGCTCCATTGTTGGGTATACATGTAATATTTAGAATTATTATATTCTCTTGCTGAACTGACCCCTTTATGATTGAATAATGACCTTCTTTGTCTCTTTTTACAGTTTTTTGTCTCTATTTTATCCATTAGAAGTTTTGCTACTTGTATTCTTTTTTGGTTTCCATTTACATGGAATATCCTTTGTCCTTTAATTTTCAGTTTGTGAGTGTCTTTTCTTTTCTTTTTTTTTTTTGAGACAGACTCTCACTCTTTTGTCCTGGGTGGTGTGCTGTGACATCACAGCAACCTCAAACTTTTAGGCTTGAGCAGTACTCTTCCCTCAGCCTCCCAAGTAGCTGGGACTACAGGAGCTTGCCACACCTGGCTAATTTTTCTATTTTAAGTAGAGACAGGAATCTCACTTTCGGTCAGGCTGGTCTCAAACTCCTGAGCTCAAACAGTCCACCCATCTTGGCCTCCTAGTGTGCTAGAATTACAGGCATGAGCTACTAGGCCTGTTCTGAGAGTGTCTTTCTAGGTGAATTGTGTTTCTTGCAGACAACATTGTAGTTGTCTCTTGTTTTTTAATTTTTCATTCAGCTATGCTATGTCTTCAGTGGAAAAATTTAGTCATTCACATTCAGTACTATTAATGATAGATAATAACTTAGTACTGCTGTGTTATTTGATTTCTGGTTGTTTTGTGGTCTTGTCTTTCCTACTTCCCTCCTGTCTTCCCTTGTTCAAAAGTGATTTTTCTCTGGTAGTGTGTTTTAATTTTTTTTCATTCTTTGTATATCTGTTATAGGATTTTTGATTTGTAGTTTCCATGAGGCTTTGAAAAAATATAACCAGTTATTTTAAACATATGACAACTCTGCTTACAAACAAGCAAAGAGAAATCTAACAGAAACTCTATCCTTTAACTCCATTCTCCCTGCTTTTTGTTGTTGTTGTTTCCATCCATATCTTTTTATACTGTCTCTCAAAATGTTGTTTTTGATTGGTTTGTTTTTTAGACTTCCTACTCAAGATGTAAGTGGTTTATGCACCTCAGTTACAGCAATATTCTGTGTTTGTATCCTGTTACCAGGGAGTTGTAACCCTTGATATGATTTCTTTTTTATTATTTTTTTATTACTTTTTTTTTTTTTTGAGACAGAGCCTCAAGCTGTCCCCCTGGGTAGAGTGCTGTGGCATCACAGCTCACAGCAACCTCCAACTCCTGGGCTCAAACGAGTCTCCTTCCTCTGCCTCCCAAGTAGCTGGGACCACAGGTACCTGCCACAATGCCTGGCTATTTTTTGATTGTAGCCATCATTGTTGTTTGGCCAGCCCAGACTGGATTCAAACCCGCCACCTTAGGTGTATGTGGCTGGCACCTTAGCCACTTGAGCCACAGGCGCTGAGCCATTGATATGATTTCTTATTGTTTGTTAACATTTTTTTCTTTTAGATCAAAGAACTCCTTTTATCATTTCTTGTAGGATAGGTCTTGTGTTGATGAAATCCCTCAACTTTTGTTTGTCTGGGAAAGTCTTTATTTCTCTTTCATGTTTGAAGGGTATTTTTGTAGGATATGATATTCTAAGGTTAAATTTTTGTTGTTGTTTTGTTTTTCTCCTTCAGCACTTTGAATTTGTCTCCTGCCCAATAAGGTTTCTACTGAAAAGTCTGCTATCAGACATGTGAGAGCTCCTTTATATCTGTTTTTTCTCTTTTCTTGCCTCCCTTAGGACCTTTTCTTTATCTGTGACCTTTGGGAGCCTGGTTATTAAATGCTTTGAGGTAGCCTTGTTTGAGTTAAATCTGGTGTTCTGTGATCTTCCTGTACCTGAATGTTGATTTCTTTCTCTAGGTTTATTTCTTTGACTAAAATTTCTACCTCAGCCTCTCTTTCTACCTCCTCTTTAAGGCCAATAACGCTTAGATTTGTCCTTTTGAGGCTATTTGGATCTTGTAGGTATGCTTCATTCTTATTCTTTTCTCTTGTTTTCTCTTATGACTGACTGTGTTTTCAAATACTCTGTCTTCAAGCTCATTAATTCTCTCTTCTGCTTGGTTAGTTCTGCTCTTGAGAGACTGATGCATTTCTCAGTTTGTCAGTTTAATTCTTTTTTTTTTTCCTCATGTTCCTGAACTCTATATAGCAACAGCAGAATGGTGTAAGTCAGCTGTGCAAGAGAAAGAGCCAGGAATTCTTTTGCACTAGTCAGTTTAATTCTTAAGCTCTAGAATTCCTGCTTGTTTTTTTTTTTTTTTTTTTTTAATTTCAATCTCTTAAATTTCTCTGATAGTCTTCTGATTTCCTCCTTTGTGTTGTCTTGCAGGTTATTGAGCTTCTTCAGGACAGCTATTTTGAATTGTCTGAAAGATCACCTGTCTCCATCACTCTGGGCTTGGTCGCTGATACCTTATTTTATTTATGGGGTCTTGTCTTTTTGGATGTTCTTGATGCTTGTGGATGTTCACCAGTATATGGGCATCAAAGAGTTAGGCATTTCTTTTAATCTTCACAGTTTGGACTAGTTTGAACTAGTTTGAACCTTTCCTTCTTGAGAAGGCTTTTAAGCTCCTCAAATAGAATTGAGTATTATGGTCTAAGTTTCTGGTCACTATAACTATATCAGCACTGGGGCTGCCCCATGTCTAGTAGTGCTGTGATTCTTTCAGACTTCTGGTGAGTATGGGTAAGATACAACAGAATTCTCTGAATTACCAGGCAGAGTTTCTCAACTCTTTTTCCCTCACTCTTTGTGCTGGGCTGCTGGAGTTGGGAAAGGAGTGATGTTGGTATTCCCTAATGGCCACCAGCACCAAATCATACCTGAGTGCCCAGTCTCACCCAAAGCCAGTAGTGACCATTGCCTGGCTACTTATGATGTTTACTTAAAACCCAAGGACTGTTTAGTCAGCAGGTAGTGAATTCTGCCAGGACTGGGCCTTTCCTTCAAGGCAGCATGTTTCCTTATGGCCTAGGGTGGGTCCAGAAATGCCATCTAGGAACTAAGGCCTAGGTCTTAAGAGTCTCGTTGGTACTTATTTTGCTGTGGCTGAGCTAATACCCATGTTGCAAAATAAAGTCCTCTGAGTGTTTCCCTTTCCCTTCCTCAAGTGGAAGAAGACTCTTACTAAGTCATGCTGCCTGTAGATACAGCATGGGGAGGAGTGACACAGGCACTGGCTTTGCCCCAGCTGCTGGCGTCTCACTTGGTCTTATGCACTCAAGTCCACCAGCTGCAAGCCAGCAAGCCACAGGAATTGCCCAAGGACTACATCCCTGTGGCCCAGCAGCCTTATGAATTTAGTCCAGGCTGCAAAGCTGCTCTTTTTCTGCCAGTGGTGGGGCAAATAGAAACTCAGGCTCCAGGGGGTAAGATTTCCCTCTGGCTGATCTGGTCAGAATGCTCCCTCTGTGGCACCAGCAGAATCCTGCCCTTGCTGGTTTCCCTGTGCCAGGGTGGCCTTGAGTTTCAATGCAAAGTCCCACAGTCACTTCATTCTCCTTCCTCTGGACATACAGATTCCTTTTCCACTCAGCATTCTGGAATGGCACTCCTGGGGGTTGAGGGGGTAGGGGACGGATAGTGTAGGTGATGCAAGACTGTCTTTTCTCCCCTCTTTAGTGCCTCTTTTCTTGATATAATATTAAAATGAGGTAGTATGATTGCTCACCTGATTTTTGTTCCTTCTGAAGGCTCTCACTTGCGTGGACAGTTGTTGAATTAGGTATTCATAAGGAGAGACTATCACTGGAGGTTTCTGTTCAGCAATCTTGTGCCATTCCCTTCCTTATCCTTTTTTTATATGTGAGACACTGTGCTAGGTATTTTTGTCTCATTTAATTGTTTCAGCTACCCAAAGAGATAGGAATTATCCTCATTTTACAAGTGACAAAACTGAGGTTCAGAAAACTTATTTATCCAGTGTCACATCTTTGATGAACCAAAACTATAAATAAAACCAGGACTTCCTGAGTATTCTAGCAACTGGTACAAAAAGGATTTGGATTATGTTCACCTGCATATTTCCAAGATCTAACAACCTGCTTGGCACATGGAAGGTACATGAATAATAAATATGCTTTTGCATCAAACTGGATGAGAGATAATGAACCAGGGTGTGTGGGAAGCAGGATTGATGTAATAGATCCAGTGGATGTAATCACAGACCAAATGTGTGGTACATGAAGGGAAGGAAGGAATTGACATGCCATAGTCCTTTTAGTTTGGGTTAATGAGATAATGTTTTATTCATCAATTCAGTAAATATTTGTTAAGTGCCTACTACATTCCAGTCACAGTTCTGGGAGCTAGAGATAATAGCAGTGAATAAGACGTATTTTAAAAAGTCCCTGGCTGTGACAATTTAATGGGAAGAAACAGTAAACAAGTAAGTAAAATATACAATAAGTCAGATACTAAGTGCATAGGAAGAAAAATAAAGCAAGGAAGAATGTTGGGGAGTAGAAACTGGGATTGCAGTACTACAGATGTAGTACTGATAGTCAGGGAAGTCCTCCCTGTAGGAGATGAGGAAATAAGCCCCATAACTCATTGAGGGAGAGTGTTTGAGGCACAAGGAATGGCAAAAGTCCAAGTTATTTAAGTGACAATGTGCCTGGGATGTTTTGTATAAATAGCAAGGAGCCCTGTGTGGTTGGAGTAAAGTGAGAGTGGTGGGAGAGAGATGAAGGCGGAAGAGTACAATGTGTAGATGGCGTAAAACATTTGTAAGAACTTTGGCCTTTATTCTGAAATGTCAGCTATGCTGACACCACAACTTCAGACTCCTGGGCTCAAGTGATCGTTCTACCTCAGCTTCCCAGTAGCTGGGACTACAGGTGCATGTTACCATGCCTGGCTAATTTTTTTGGTTTTTTATAGAAATGGGGTTTCACTCTATTGCGGTGGTCTCAAATTTCTGGCCTCCAGCAGTCCTCCCACATTTGCCTACCAGTGTGCTGAGATTACAGGCTTGAACCACTGCACCCCACACTAGTTTTTAAAGTCTATGTTTATTCATTATATTAGTTGTCAGCAGGTACATTGCAGAAAATACTCTATAATGTTATTGCATCAGTAGTGTCAAAGGGTAAACTTTATTCACTCTATGACAAAAATAAGCATTGTCACTTTTGTGAATTTTTGTCAGTTGTAGAAGCTGAAGATCAAGACTTGCCCTGTCGGCTGGCACTTGTGGCTCAAGTGGCTAAAGCGCCAGCCACATACACTTAAGGTGGCAGGTTCGAATCCAGCCCGGCCTGCCAAACAACAATGATGGCTGCAACCAAAAAATAGCCAGGCGTTGTGGCGGGGGCCTGTGGTCCCAGCTACTTGGGAGGCTGAGGCAGGAGACTCGCTTGAGCCCAGGAGTTGGAGGTTGCTGTGAGCTGTGATGTCATAGCACTCTACCCAAGGGGATAGCTTGAGGCTCCGTCTCAAAAAAAAAAAAAACTGTCATCTCCTCCCCTTATCGTTAAAATCAAGAAACTGAAGATTTGAGCAGTGCCTGTGGCTCAAAGGAGTAGGGCACTAGCCCCATATACTGGAGGTGGTGGATTCAAACCCGGCACGAGCCAAAAACCCCATAAAAGAATGAGTAAACTGGAAATTTTCAAAAATTACTGTGAAGTAAAGAGGGAGAAAAAAAATCCTGATAAGACTTTAAATACTTGATTTTTTAAGATAACCCATAAAAGTCTATGAATAAAATTCTGAGTTCTCTTCAATTCCAAATGTTTCAGCAGTGATTTATCATCACAAAATCAGCCTATGACTCATGACCAAACAGACGTGGAGGAGTTATGTATTTATAGAGAAAGGACAATAAAAAAATGAGGGAAAGCCTTTCCGCCAATATGAGTAAATAAATTAAATCATCCATTTAT
>CAUYQV010192604.1:0-11049 GCA_963574575.1 Galagoides demidoff | reverse complement strand
TTTTTTTTTTTTTTGAGATGGAGCCTCAAGCTATCCCCCTGGGCAGAGTGCCATGGCATCACAGCTCATAGCAACCTCCAACTCCTGGGCTCAAGCGAGTCTCCTGCCTCCACCTCCCAAGTAGCTGGGACCACAGGTGCCCGCCACAACGCCTGGCCATTTTTTGGTTGCAGCTGGCATTGTTTGTTTGGCGGGCCCAGGCTGGGGATTCGAACCCGCCACCTTAGGTGTACGTGGCTGGCGCCTTAGCCGATTGAGCCACAGGTGCTGAGCCAATCTATCCTTCTTGTCCTTGTCCTTCCTTCATTAACACTGGGCATCTCTCCTTGGCCAAACACCAACTGAGACACTCCTTCTCCTGCCTTTGTTGCCACTGCCTTGTGGACTCTGACTCCACTACCTCCTGATGGAAGCTGTTTGCACCAGCACATAGTAGGCCCTCAGTACACCTCCAGAGATGGGCATGTGGGTGTTGAGGCTGCCTAGAGGCCCCTGGACAACTGGGAGGCCATGTGCCACTTATAAGAGTCACTTAATGAACTTGGGACAGAGAGACAATGTCTCTGCAGGAAAACAGCCCGTGCCCTAGGCACCCCCTGTGGTCTGTGTCTGTCTGTGCGGTCTCAGGAAGTCAGGACGGGTTTCACAGGTTGACTGTTATTCAGCGTGCTGCCAAGCATGTGTACAGGGCCTGGAGTCTAAGATAATGTCACAGTGTTGATGGCTCTTGATGGGTGGGGTGCGGGGTGTGAGGAGTCTCTTATACTTTGTGGTCTCAGGTGGGGTTTTCTGTGGTCCCAAACTCTAATCAGTACAAGGGGGTTAGTGTGCATGGTTACACACTCCCACCCAGACCTGCCATCTAGCTGTGCACGGGCCTGTGCAGATGTGGTACACAGCTGTGGACACAGCATTTGACTGTGGATGTAAATGTGCATCTCATCTGAACGCTGGGCAGTTTCTCTGCAGACACGTACATGCAGTGCCCATTTGTTCATGTGCCCCCCGTGGGCACGGCGCAGAATGAGGACACAGATGCTACGTGCCTCTAACCCGACACACGAATGGACACAGGTTTCCACTGAGTTAAATCCACCACCTGTACTTTTCCCAAATCAGGCTGAGTTCCTGCTCCTCTCTCCACTTATATAACCTCTCAGCTGAGGTGCCAGACTTGCCAAGTGAGCAGGGAAGTGGGGGTGGGGGCCAGGGAAGTGTGGTGGGGATCTGGTTGGAAGCCGGGGTGGCCAGGGGGCTCATCTCGAAGCTGTGAAAATATCAATCATCTGTATCCAAGAATGGGGGAGTGCAGTGAAGCTGGGGCCCTCTGGAAGAGTTTGCCAGAGAAAACACAGGCTGCCCAGTGAAATCTGAATTTTGGATAAATAGCAAATTTTTTTAGGATACGTTATGTGTCATATGATATTTAGGACATACTACTAATAAAATTAGTTACTTGTTGCTTACTGCAATTCCAGTTTCACTGGGTGTCCTGCATCTGTCTCTGTTAAATCTGACACCATGCCACCCTCCTGCCTTGACTTCCCTTTGACTCCTCACTGCTGGAGCAGGGCATGTCCTGTGTCCAGCCACTCTCATCCTCCCATTTGACAGGTGGAAAATGGAGGCCCAGAGGTGGAAAGCGACTTGACCTAGGTATGAGGATGAATCCGCTGTGGAGCCGGACTGGGGTCCTGCCTCTGGCCCAGGGCCCTTCTCACCTCCCCGTGGAGGGGTGAGGGAAGGAATGAAAGGACAGCTTGCTGAATCCAAACTTACTGCAGGCGCGCACACAGATTATGGCCATTTCTTATTCTGTCTCTGTCTGTCAGCCTCATTGAAGGGATCTGATTTAGCCCGTCCTGAGGCGACCTCTGAGAAGCATTTTTCTCAGCCCTTTAGAAAAGTGGAGACCAGAAAATCCATTTCTGCCTTCCGCGGAGGGGCTTGGTGGCTGAGCACGTAGTGCAAGAGGCACTTCCCTGTCGCTCCAGGAGGGGGCGCTTCCACCCGGGAAGGCTTCCAAGGCAGAGGGCGCGGAGTTCCAGTCTCCACCCACCCCGCCACTTAGCGACAGAGAGTGGCACCCCCTTTCTGAGCCTCAGTTTCTTCATCTCCAATTTGGAGCAGAGGGACAGACTAGTGCTGGCCCTGGAGTAGATGAAAAGAGTGCAACATGGCCAGTATCTGGGAGACAGCGGGCACCCAGAACCCAGGCGGAATATCCCTTTTGTCCCTTTGAACTCAAATGCTACCTATGCCTTGAATCCACCACAGTGGCAGCGTGCTTGTGTCTTCTCACTGTTCTGTGACCTCAAATGAACCCTCCCGGGACGCAGGGCCAACCTCCCTCCAATGTCCCCCATTGGGCTGGGGCTGCCAGCAGGCACACAGTGAGCACACGTGAGCTTACATGATCAATTCATACACAGGGCTTGCATTTAATTTTCCTGCCCATTCTGTAAGATGGAGATCACAAGCTTCATTTTATGGATGGGCAAACTAAGGTTCAGTGAGGTAAAGGGGCTTGCTCAAGGTCATACAGCTAAAGTTGGGATTCGCACTCAGTTCTTTGAGGCTCCAAAGCCATTCTCTTTGCACTCCATGCCATGCTGCCTTCTTCAGGACCCAGCACAGAACTGAAAGCTGACAACTCTGCCATATTCCTTGTTGCTCTTGAGACAGCCTTTTGCTATAAACAGAGACTTGGCAATAGACAAGATCTAGCTCTCAGTGATGCCAAGCACCTGAAGGAAATTGGGAAAACTTAGTCACCAGGCTGGGTGTTGCTAAATATTTGTGTTGTCACTGCAGTGTGGGTTCCTCCATTAGCATAAATAAAAGTCTTATATTTTGAAAGAAAAAGATCCACAAGTCCTTCAAAAGCTACAACATTTATAGAAAAATGCATTTCTGTCTTTGGAAAGCGAGTGGGCTAAATAAACGGTGGTACAGCTAGTCCACAGAATACTACACAACAGTTAAAAAAAAAAGAGATCCATTTATATGTACCAACATAGAAGGCTCTCTGAGACTCTTTTTGAGTGAAAAAAAGCAAGTTGCAGAACAATATGTATAGCTTTATTTCACTTATGTAAAACAGAAAACTCTACAAAACAATAGTCTATATTTTCTATGGGTACATACATAAATATAAATGTGTAGCAAAAGGTCTGAAAGGATCTGCTCCAAACTCATGAAGGTGGCATCTCTGGGGAAGGGAAAGGGTATTATGTTTGTTGCAGTGGTCATGGGGACTCTAAATTTGATAGATTTTAATTTTTAACCAGGAGAATATGTTCATGTTTTATTTAAATAACTCAAAGTTTAACTTAAAGGGGGGAAATCTATGTGTATCATAAGAAAATAAAGGTTTGTTTCCTTATAACTTTTGGATGGAGTCGACTTGGGAACAAATATTCCTCCTGGGTTAAAACTCACTTTCTCTCTTACCGTCTGTGTGTCCTGTTTGAGTTTTGCTTCACCTCTTCTGTACCATAGCTATGGTGCCCAGCCCAGAGCTAAGGTAACAAGTGTGACATGCTAGGCATAGTGTAGGTATTCAATGTAAAAACCTACCATCTCTTCCTTTCTTCTGTCCTGTCCCCATCTCCCACCAGAGTCCTCTCCTGTCTCCTCTGTTATGACACCCAGCAAGCCTCAAAGAAAAACTTATTCCAGATCTGACTGCTCCCCTCTGGTGCCCTCACATTGGTTCAGCCCACCTCACCTCCTTGCTTGCTTGAATGGCTGCAGCAGCCAGCTTACCAGCATCCCTACTCCCACCCTCAATCCATTCTCTAAAGACCCAGCAGCCAGAGGATGTTTTCAATGTGTAAAGTGCACTATGTTGATGTCAAGCCCTTTTAAAAAAACAGTCAAGTGGCTTGCATGCAGATGAAATCCACTCCCTTTATAAGATCTGGAAGGCCCTGTGAAGATGGTCTTGTTCCTGCTGTCCTCTGCAATCTCTCTTTCTCTCTCTTTTTTTTTTATTGAGACAGTCTCACTTTGTTACCCTCAGTAGAGGGTCGTGGTGTCATAGCTCACAGTAACCTTAAAAACTCTTGGGCTCCAGTGATTCTCTTGCCTCAGCCTCCCTGGTAGCTGGGACTATAGGTACATGCCTCAATGCCCAGCTATTTTTTTTGTTTGTTTAGCAGGCCTGGGCTGGGTTTGAACTCACCAACCCTGGAGCATATGGGAACCACTGAGCTATGGGTGCTCTGTCCTCTGCAATCTCATTGTTCCTGCCCTCCAGTGACACCAGCCTATTTCCCAAGGCTTCAACATAGGTGCTTTCCTGCCTCAGGACCTTTGCACATGCTGTTCCTGCTGCCTAAACTGCTCTTTCCCTCTTTTTGTATCTAACTCAGCACTTCCTTTGGCTGAATCTTGCTCCTGGATAGGTTAGACCCCCTTTTGAATGTTCTTATATAGCTCCCTGAAAATTCCTTACATTGAAATCATTATTTTAATAATTAATAATAATCTATTACCACATATTTAGTTTTAATAAATAATAATTAGCAATACTTAATAATTAATTCTTGTTTATCTTGCTAAGTCTGAGTTCCATGAAGGCAAGGACTGCGTGTGTCCTGGTCTGAGACTCAGTAGATGCTCAGTACGCTTGTGGCCTCTCCTGGGTACATGGGCACAGGGAGAGAGGAAGTGAACAGGGCCAGTGCTTAACTCCACAGTGACGCCTGCTATAAGCGAGGGCATGTTCAGGCTGAGGACTGGGGAGTGGGGGGATACTCAGGGATTCCTTGAATCACTCCCTTCTGTGCTGGAGGCCACAAAGCAAGTCTCCCAGTGGCCTCCCGTGTCCTTCTTGCTGATGGGAGGGGTGGTGGGTTCTGCAGCCAGGGATGTGAAGGCCATGATAGTTCTTGGGGAAACACATCTCCAGCCTCAGCCTCAACCTGGGACATCCCTTGAACTTTCCATCTGGGAGCCCGAGATTACTATGAGGAGGGGGGGAAGCGATCGATGAAACCTAATCTCAGAAATAAACTCCAGGAAAGAAGAGGCCCACATTTCTGTGACGTGGCTCCTGCTTGCTCTTAAAAAAGGCAGCTTATTTGAGGACCAGGAGGCGTTTCCTAGAAATAGATTATCCCGCTGCATGAGAGAATGCTGAGGGGGACAGGAGAGTGGGATGGGGGTGTGGTGGGGGAAGATGGTGGTGAGATGGTATGAAGCACATCAGAAAACCCCTGGGGACCCGGACCTGGAACTGAGTCCCATGTGAAAGCTAATTTAGAAACTGCATTGACATCTATTCTACAAGGTGCTCTTAAGATGTCAGGATTGCAGATGAGGAAACCGAGGTTCAGAGAGGTTAAGGAACTGACTCAAGGTCACACATCCGAACTTCAGAACAAAGACAGTACTCAGAGTGCCACTGCCCACTTACTCTGTCTGGGCATTATGTCCTTTACTTCTCCTGGTTTCCCAGTGACCTCCTTTTATTACTTCCATTTTACAGATGGGAAAACTGAGGCATGGAGCTGTAAAGAAACCTATCCTCTGGATTTCAACGCCATGTTTGTCTGAATCTAGAGCCAAAGTCTTAACCACTGTATTGTGTCCAGAAGCATGTACATCTGGGCTTCTCTCACTGTATATAGCCCATGCAAGTTCTTCCAGCTAGGTTGATTCTCATGAAGGGTGAGGAAATCGAGGCACAGCGGTGGGGGAAGTGACACTCCCCAAGGTAAATTGCTAAGGAAGGTGTCTGGATCCGCCCCTGAACTGCCCACAGCAAACACACTGCCTCCTTCAAAGAGGAATGTTTCAGCACCTCTATTCCTGCCATGCACCTCTGCCCAGGCCACCTGGAAGGGTCTGATCTCCTGGGAGGCAACACGGCTGGGGGAGGAGATCAAGGAGGTCAGTGGAGTTATAGAGCTCTGAGTTCGAATCCTGACTCTGTCATTTTCTGGCTGTATGACCTTGCACAAGTTACATAGATAGCTCTGGGCATCTGTAAATAGCTCCTTGGCGTTTTCTTCATCTGTACAATGGGGATAAATAGTCCCTACTTCCTAAGAGGAGTCTGAGGACTAACATAGGTAATACACACCCTGCGCTCAGCATGCAGGGAACTATCTCAATTGATGGAAGCCATTCTTAGCACTAGTACTATCTTCTAAAAAGCTGTGACATCTGCTTTATGTGCCCAGCCCTTTGGCCCTTCCTGGCCCCAGGCTCAGCTGTGGTGGGCAGCTCCTGCAGGTGCTGGCCACATCCTTCCACGCACCCACTGAACCCATCTTTTGCTTCAGGGCTTTCCTCTGAAACTGGAGGTCACTAGGTCCCCTCAAGCACAGAGCCCTGGAGGGCTGGGAGTTACCCAACGGGAGATGGGAGTCAGCCTTGTGCCCTTGGAGGACAATTCTGAGGCTTATCCTTCATGCTTCCTCAAGGGTCCCTGACGGGCCGAGACCAGCTCAGTGGGATCCCTCATTTCGGCATTTCTCTCTTTCCTGTTTAATACTCCTCACTCTCTCGCTGGTCCATCACTCCCAAATATACTACCTGCACCCCATCCCTGACTCAGGCTCTGCTGTGGGGGAACGCAAAGATGGCTGCTGAGGTTGGTAGGGGAGGCTCATGCCAGTATGTGAGGATGTCCTAGGGTCTGGCTGCCTGGGTTGATCTTCCCTGGCTGGAAGTTTCCTCTGGCCTGAGAGGTGCTTTTTGCTTGAAAATTCTGAGATCCTCTAGCATACTTCTCTTGTAACCAAATCGTTCATTCATGAAGCCATTAATGTTTCATGAGGGGCCTTCTAAGGCTGCTGGGTCAGCGCTGTGGCCCTGGCACCTAGTGGAGGGTACTGGCCAATTAAGCGAAGGGACTGACCTGTGTTGAAAGAGAGCGTCCCCTGCCCAGGGTGCGGGCACCCCACTGACGAGGTCACTCTGGTGGCAGACCTCATATGCAGATACACCTGCTCTTTTCTCTCTGCCCCACTGTTTGCTTGTCTGCCTGCCTTTCTGGCAGCGAAGCCGGCTTGAGTCCTGCTCTGAACTTCTACAGTGTTCAGCCTCACTCATTCATTTGGTAAGTGGTGACTGTGCACCTCTCCGCCCCAGGGCTCCATAAGCACAAGCAGAAACATCAGTTCCTACCCGCCCTTGATTTTCCACATCCACTTGGAGACTTTACTGTGGAATGCTTGCATCAGATGCTTTCTCAAAATCTGTTGGGAGCTAGTGGGATATGCATAACTAAAATATCACTTAATTTCGATCCTCTGGTCACAGCATGCACTGACTAACAATAGCACCAGCCGTTTCATTTTCTAGCTGTGTGACCCAAGGCAAGTTATTCACCTTCTCTGGGCTTTTGGGATATAACAAAAGGGAGATCCTTCCGTCCCCAGAAGGCCAATGAAAGGGCTTTGTGAGACAGTGCATGGCACACAGTGCTTGGCATAGACTGGGCCTTTGATAAATGCTACCTAAAGTTAGCAGGTAAAGGAGATATTCCCTTACTTCAATTCCATAAGTCTATAGCTTTGCTTACATTCTATGGAGGAGAAAACTGAAGCTCTGTGACCTGAAGTGACTTGTTCAAGCTCATGCAGCTGTAAGTGGCACAGCCAGGACTAGAACTCAGGTCTTTAGACACCAAGACCTCCTAGTCTTGTTGCTCCGTGACACTGGCGTGTGCGGGTGTCTCATCTGGGAACCGTTAGGCATTTACACCATGAATCATTTATGCTGATGTTTAACCACGCACTATTAGGTTTTCTTTTGTAATTTAAATGTGTCTCTCCAATAATTTGGCAAAGTCCACCACTGCTGCCGCCTATCCAGTAGAGAAGGGTGAGCTTTCATTTCCTATACCAGGCTTCACAGCCCCTGTCCAGCAGGAGGCCAGCTCCTCCTCCTCCCCAAGGGGCCCGGGAGTGGAGGGTGCAGCCCCAGGTTCAGTAAAGCCTCTGGGATGAACGTGGCCCACGTAACATGACAGCCACAGTGACCATGGGGAAACATTCTCACTGAGTCCAATTGAAGCCGGCATCGTCATCACCAAATCCATCTACTGATTTGTGGCAAAGATCTACTGACATCTCTATCTAGAAACCAGTCACATTCTTCCCTTAGTTGTTACTTAGCAGTGCATTGTTTTGGGAGAGGGAGCTTCTTTTAGCAAACGGTTTCTGATATTTTGCTAACTCTAAACACTAGAGAAGACATGTGTGTCTAGTTTCAGGAATCCAGTTCTTGTGATGCCTGAGGGCTCGTAAGTCCCTAGTTAACTTGTATTGTCGTTCCTGCTGGGAGGTGAGTCAAGTCTCCTTTGGGAGAGAAGGGACGTTTTCTCTGCTGACCAGCCATGCCCCTGTTCTTGCAAAGTTGAAAGCAGAGACACTGATACTGGCAGGCTGGCTCAATAATTGGAAAGAGACTCTAAACATTTCCTCCCTTTTCTCTCTCTCTCTCTAGTTGTTAAACTGACAGTCTGTGCAGGAGGAGAGGCTGCTGGGCCTGGCCCCTAGTGAAACCATAGACAGCTCTGAGGCTGGCTTGTGCCCTAGTTTGCTGGTTCATGAGCTCTGTGAGGAGGTTGACAGAGACTGTCCTGTTACCTGGAACCGAGCCCAGCACGTAGTAGGCACTCCATGAGCCGGTGCTGAGTGGCTGGCAGGATATAGATCCTACTGGAAGCGAGAGGTATGCCCCTGAAGGTCTTTACCAGATAATGAAAGCAAAATCAGTCGAGAATAGTCAGGCTCTTCAAGAAAGTTATCAAACTGTACATCTGGAATATTATTATTTATCAGGACAAACTTTCCAAACTTATTAGTTGGAATAAATGAACAGTAATAACAGGATGATTTTGCTTGAAAAATATTCTCTCTTATTTATTTTTCATTTAAAGGCTTATCGAGGGAAAATTCATGATCTGACCTAGACCTTAGTTTAAGTCCAGTTCTTATACCTCTGTACCTTTAGTTGCCCCTTTCTCTCTTTTATTCTGGTTTTCAGAGAGGGGCTCAGTCTGGAGAGTACTGCTGCTGCCCTAAGACAGAGGAATGAGCTAGATTCATTCTACCAGCTAACTGGGATTGATTAGTAGGGGCTACCTGGAGTTAAGATAAGGAGCATTGGGATTGATTAGTGATGTCTGCCACAGATGTAGGTTAAGATAGTGGGATTGTGATGTCTCTCATCCTGTCTTCTTTTAATCCCAGGATTTCAGGAGCTTATGAGGTAGCTGCTCTTAGTTCTTGCTCCACATTTCTAACTTAGAAAGTTTAAGACCAAATTCATGGTTTCTTTCAAATCTATTCCTCTTTTAGATACTATTGATCAACCTCCCTGGTGTTGCTTGAGACTTCATATGAATTTTGGCTCCTAGCAAAATTTTGCCCATTCCTACAACAGTTCCTTGGTGCATCTCTCTCCTCTTAGCCCCACTGCCTCTGACTCACAATATATGCTGTTCTAATCTTCCTTCAGTGACTGCTATAGAATTTTACTTCTCAACCCTGGACAGCTTAACAAACAGCACCTAACATGCTTTGTTGGGCAGTTAAGCCTAATCTTGCTCATTCATTCATTCACCCCCCTTTCTTTTCTTCTTTCTTTGTGTTATTTGTTAAATAAACATATCATGGTAGCTGCATCCAAAATATCAAATATGCTTTGAATCCTAAGGACAAAAAGACTATACATAACTTCTGATTTGAGGACCTCCTAGTCTGGGGTGGTGACAGTGGCATGAGGAATTCCAATCAGTGGTAACAAAAGTGCCCTTGCCTGTCACCTGAAATGCCTCTCCTTCCACCCTGAGTTCCTGGTTTGTCACCTTCCCCTGGAGTCTGCCTCAATTCACTCTCTCCTCGCCTCTTTCCTTCTCTCTCACCTCACCCCCCCACACTTTGATAAATTATGCCCTGTTTAGGTCTGTCTGCCTCTAACCCCTTTCTGCCAGCTTGAGCTGTTCCCTCATTTCTGTATGAGGTAAATTGTACAGCACACAGTAGAGTCCCTAAAATAGCAAAAATGATTCAACTCCAGTTTTGTTTTCTTTCTTTCTTTCTTTTTTTTCTTAAGATGGAGTCTTACTCTGTTGCCCAGCTAGAGTGTCGTGGTATCAGTTTGGCTCACAGCAAACTCAAACTCCTGGGTTTAAGCAATCCTCCTGCCTTGGCCTCCTGAGTAGCTGGGATTACAGGTGCCTGCCATAATGTCTGGCTAAATTTTCTTTCTTTCTTTCTTTTTTTTTTTGGATTGAAAAGGGGGGGGGGGCTGAGGCTCTGTTAGGCACACAGCTGCCACCCATGTTTATTGAGCTCCTTATAAACTTATCTAATTGAGGTTAAAAATTAATTTTTCTATGTTTAGTAGAGTTGGGGTCTCATTCTTGCTCAGGTTGGTCTTGAACTCCTGAGGTCAAGTGATCCTCCCGCTTTAGCCTCCCAGAGAGCTAGGATTACAGGTGTGGGCCACTGTGCCTGGCCTCAACTCTAGATTTTAAGTAAATCCCTTGTGTTTTATCTTTCCTCATTGACCCCAGATCAATCTTTTAGGCCTGTCATCTGTCCGTTTGCTTTGATGCTGGGCTCAAGGCCAGATTGCGTGGCCCTGCCACTTAAACTTGGACATGTTAACCCCCACGTTGCCCCAGTGTTCTTATCTGTATCATGGGGATTGTAATGTACCTTTGGTACAGGGTGATTGTGAGGATGAGATGAATCAGCAATATGGTACTGTGCTTAGGACAGTGTTTGGCATATGGCAAGGGTGTGGGCCACCATCATCATCATGAAGGAATTTTCCTGCATTTCTTGGAAAGTAGCCCTTCTCTCTGTTTTTCCTCTGGGTTGAACCCATTCAGGGTTGGTTTGATTTATGGGATCTGAAGAGAAACCAGACTATCAGTGGTTTAGAATTCCTACCTCCTTTGGCTCTCCTCCTGTGAGTCCCTGGGGGTCTCCTGCCTGCCTGGGAGGGGGCCTCTTGCGGGGGGGGGGGGGGGGGGCATTACCAAGAGGAAACCCACAAATTTCCGTATGCAACAAAACC
>CAUYQV010192603.1:0-63240 GCA_963574575.1 Galagoides demidoff | reverse complement strand
CTGTGGTCCCAGCTACTTGGGAGGCAGAGGCAGGAGACTCGCTTGAGCCCAGGAGTTGGAGGTTGCTATGAGCTGTGATGCCATGGCACTCTACCCAGGGGGATAGCTTGAGGCTCCGTCTCAAAAAAAAAAAAAAACTTTATATTTTGTGACTGTGTTATCTATTCACAAATACATAAGCTGAATCGCATTTTAGAAATAATCCTCACAGGTGTGGTGGTTCATGCCTATAAACCTAGCACACTGGGAGGCTGAGGTGAGTGGATTGCCTGAACTCAAGAGTTGGAGACCAGCCTGAGCAAAACTGAGACCTCCCATTTCTACTAAAAATAGATCATCTGAGGCAAGAGGATCGGTTGAGCCCAAGAGTTGGAGGTTGCTGTGAGCTATGATGCCATAGCACTCTACCAGGGTAGACAGCTTGAGTCTATGTCTCAAAAAACAAGAATAAAGAATCCTCACAAATACTACTTTGAAAGGAACAGGTTAAAACGATTAGGAATAATGATCTCCTTTTCTCCTTATCTTCCACCCTCAAAGGCTAATGGAGTTTGAGAGAAAAGTGCATGAGGGAAGTGACTGTAAAAAAGGATCAAAATACCAGTTTTTAGGCAGGCCCTTCCTTTCTGTGTAGCCTAGACATGGAGCTATGACTTTCTGACTATGGGGGAGTTAAGAGAGGCAAGAGTTCATATCACTTATTGAAAGTAAATGGTGTCTACACTGGGCACGGTGGCTCACACCTGTAATCCGAGCACTCTGGGAGATGGAGGCAAGAGGATTGCTTGAGGCCAGGAGTTTGAGACCAGCCTGAGCAAGAGGGAGATGCCCTGTCTTTGCAAAAAATAGAAAAATTAGCCGGGTGTTATGGTGGGTGGCTGGAGTCCCAGCTACATGGGAGGCTGAGGCAGCAGGATGACTTGAGCCCAGGAGTTTGAGGTTGCTGTGAGTTACGATGATGCCACAGCACTCTAGTCTGGGAGACAGAACAAGATCCGGTCTCAAAAAAAAGGGTAAATAATCATCACCCACACATTCATCCATCCATGCAGTACTTTATATTTTTAATGTGTAGAATACCAGTGCACATGCATCATTTTAATAAAACATAGTGACGATTTAATATGTGACAGGCAATATGTGTCTCTGCTTTATTTTTTTTTTTAAGACAGAGTCTCATTTTACTGCCCTTGGTAGAGTGTGGCAGGAGAGAGCACCCAGGTGGTTAAGGAGAATTGAGTGTGTTGGATGTGACATTCGAAGTCCCACTGCCACAGCCTCCTTGTGAGCAAGCAGCCGGCTGGTTCCTGTGCAAAGGTCATCCAAGGTACAAATACGTCGGATCTCCTGAGGGAGAAGGTGATTAATTTGGGGTAGAGGTTGGTGGGGATCAACCAATGTGACACTGGAATTTGGACTTGAGGAGGGTACGATTTCATAAGGCAGAGAAGGACATGCTACAAAGAATGAGAACTATTCGTGAGAATCTGAGAGTTGAGGTTGCTGTGAGTTGTGATCATTTCACAGCACTCTACCTAGTTCAAGTTTCTTCCTTTCAAGAAGGAAGGAAGGAACGAAGGAAGGAAAGGAGGGAGGGAGGGAGGATCAGTAACAAGGAAGGGTTGTAGTTTGTAGCTGTGAGGCGCCTAGAGGCAGACTGAAAGTTGGACAGTCCATGAAGGAGCTATTGCAACAATCTGGAGAAGCAGCCAGAGGGCGGGAATGCTTCCTGTGGACACGGGAAGGGGAGGAGGAAGAGGCGACTGGACATGGCAGAACTGTGAGAGGACGTGATCACTCCAGGATGTGCAGCTCTGACGACAGAGCCAGAGAACACAGGAGAAGCAGCAAGCTGGAGGGACAAGGACTTATTTTGATTTCGGTTGAGTCTGGAATGTCTGTGAAACAGCCCGAGGGAGAGGGCGGCAGGAAGTTCTATCTGCCGATGAGGACCTCAGGAGAGACAGCTGGGAATATTGTTTATATGTCACTATCACACATTATCCATTGACTTACTAGTTAGTATTGGTATAATTTGTCCCCAGGAGGGGGAGGGGAATGACTCTGGAAAAGAATGAGAACTAGTAGTTTATTTATTTATTTAAGTTGTTCCCTCCCTGCTGAGAAATAATAGTTCAAAACTTGTTTCTTACTCTCAGTGTAATTGAGGGTAACCGGGCATTTCTATTATTAATGGTGACTCACTGTGTGTCCTTGGGAGGGGGAAGTCAGAGTCCCAGATGGGCAGCCTAATTCAAACGCCAGATCACGGCAATGGAGCCCTAGCTCTCAGTGTCGTATGTTCAAAACCCAGGAGTGCCAGCTGATAAGAGAAGAGCAAACCCGCGAAAGAGATTGGGCACAAGTCCTATTTATAGGGTGGCAATAGAAAAAACTAGTAAACAAATTCAAGTAGGTGTACAAGAGAGCAGAGGATCCAGAAAGCAGGGAAGCACAAAAGGCAGGAGTGAAGGGGACAGCAGAGTCATGTGCCATAGAGGACGAAGGCCACAGAGCGGCCGGGACGTGACAGGTGTCCTGGGAACATTCCAGCACCTTAGTAGACTGGTGAGTGGGAGGCAGGGATGTTGAAGCAGCAGGTACAGATATTTTAAAGAAAACTTTACTGGTATAAAGAAAGCAGGAGGTGGGGTGGACCTGAGGTCAGGTAGGACTGCAGTAAACGTGAGTATGTCTATAGACAGAAGGGTAGGGCCAGTGGTGAGCACTTGGTTGGAAGTGATTTCATAAATGAAATAAAATCCTAGAAAACATAGAAGTGAATGTGATCAGGATTACAGGAAAGATGGAATTTTCCAAACTTCCTGGAGTACAGGTATTATCTAGGGCACTTGTTAAAAATAGATTCCCCTGAAGCATCCCAGGAAAGTCTGATGCGTGAGGTCTGGGTTTGGGGCTCTGGAATTTATATTTGTAGTAAATTCTTTTTATGGTTAGGCTGCAATTCTAATCATCAGAAACACGGAGAGATGCTGATTAGGAAATCTATTAGTGAGAGCCCAGTCAGAAAACAGAACCGGTCTTAGGTGTTTCAAGTGGAGGAGTTTAATACAGGGAAGTGGTTTTGTAGCAGGGAGCAGTCACTCTTCCTGCTGGTGTTACCGGAGTGGAGGAACCACAGAAATATTGTTCATCATCAGCAAACCTGGAGCAATGTAAATGTCCATCAACAGTAGAACAGAAGGTCGTCAGTCATGAGATAGAATGCAGTGAAATAGCAACAGAACAAACTACGGCAATACACAGTGGGGATCAATCTCAGAAACACAAGATTGAGCAAAAGAAGCTTGACAGAGTGTGTTTCCATCTACGTGTATATAAAGTCTCCAAAGAGGAGAAACTAAGCTATATTACGTAGGATGCATAGGAGGGAAAAGGAAGTGACCACCATGAAGGTCAACATAGCAGTGAGCTGTGTGGGAGGGGAAAGTGGACTGTAATATACAGTGGATATGTGTGATGGGGGTTGTGTCTGATCATGCGGGGAAAAATCTATTTCCAGGGCGGTGCCCATAGCTCAGTGGGTAGGGCATCGGCCATATACACCCAAGCTGGCGGCTTTGAATGGGCCGGGGCCAGCTAAAAACAACAATGACAACTTCAACAACAAAAAATAGCCGGGCATTGGAAGGTGCCTGTAGTCCCAGCTACTTGGGAGACTGAGGCAAGAGAATCGCTTAAACCTAAGAGTTGGAGGTTGCTGTGAGCTGTGATGCCACAGCACTCTACCCAGGTTGACAGCTTGAGACTCTGTCTTAAAAAAAAAAAAAAAAAGAAAAGAACAATATATTTCTTGCCTGGGTGATAGTTACATGAGTGTTTGTTTTATAGTTATCAAATGGCACCTTTGTCTCATGCTTTTTACTATTTCACAATTATGTTTGTGTATGTGTGAATATATATGTGCGTGTGTGTATATATATATATATGTATATATATATATATATATATATTTCTCTCTGTGTGTGTATAATTTTTTTTTCTGGTGCCCTAGGTAGAATGCTGTGGCCTCATAGCTCACAGCAACCTTAAATTCTTGGGATTGAGCAATCCTCTTGCCTCAGCCTCCCAAGTAGCTGGGAATACAGGAGTTTGCCATCACACTGGCTAGTGTTTCTCTTTTTAGTAGAGATGGAGCAGCGGGGGTCTTGCTCTTGCTCAGGCTGGTCTCAAACTCCTGAGCTGAAGTAATCCACTGCCTGAGCTTCCCAGAGTGCTAGGATTACAGGTGTGAGTATTTTTAAAAACCACATGAAGACTGCCAGTTCCTGGCACTCCCCAGAACTACTTAGAGACAAAAAAGAGAAGTAGGAGCTGGGGAGCTGGGCGTGGTGGCTCACCTGTCACTCTGGGAGGCTTGAGCAGGAGGATTGCTTGAGCTCAGGAGTTTTGAGACTAGCCTGAGCACAAGACTCCTATCTCTACTGAAAATAGAAAAACTAGCCGGGTGTTGTGGCAGGTGCCTGTAAACCCAGCTACTTGGGAGGCTGAAGCAGGAGGATGGTTTGAGCCCAGGAGTTTAAGGTTGCTGTGAGCTAGGCCCAGCACCCTACCCAGGGTGACAGAGTGAGACTCAGTCTCAAAAAAAAAAAAGGAAGGGAAGCAGGGAGGTGTGCAGAGGGACTTTGCGTTTATGGTTGCTACCCTCTGCCCGGTTGTGATGGCTGGCACAGAGCCTGCAGGGAAGGTACCCTGCAGCCTTTACTAGGAACTTGTTCTTTCTGACATGCATTCCATTTGAGCTCCTTTGCTTCTCAGCTTTCCCAGCTCACAGTAGGTTTAAGAAATGAAACACCAAGCTGGCATGTGGCTCATGCCTGTAATCCTAGCATTCTGCCAGGCAGAGCCGGTGTATCGCTTGAGCTGAGGAGTTCAAGATGAACCTGAGCAAAATCAAGACCCCTGTCTCTACTAGAAAAACTAGCCAAGAATTGTGGTGGGCACTTGTAGTCCCAGCTACTAGGGAGGCTGAGGCTTGAGGATCCCTTGAACCCAAGAGTTTGAGGTTGGTGTGAGCTATGACACCATGGCGCTCAACCCCAGGGCAATGGAGTGAGACTCTGTCTCAAAATAAATAAATAAATAACATTAAAAATAAAATAAAACAAATAAAAAAAGAAATGGCAAATTAGCAAGGAAATGCCAGCTGCGGGTTACAGGAAAACAGGGAGGACGGAGAGGAAAATCCAGAACCAGGCAAAGTGGTAGCTGAGCCAAGCAGGATAGGACGACCGGGGAACGTGATGAGCCAGGCTTAATTGTGCTAAAATATAGACACACAACACAAAATTCACCATTTTTTTTTCTTCTAGAGAGACTCACACTCTGGTGCCCTGGGTAGAGTGTGGTGGAGTCATAGCTCACAGCCACCTCAAATTCTTGAGCTAAAGTGATCCTCTTGCTTCAGCCTCCTGAGTAGCTGGGACTATAGGTGCCTACCACAAGGCCAGAATAGTTTTTCTATTTTTAGTTGACACAGGGTCTTGCTTTTGGTCAGGGTGGTCTTAAACTCCTGAACTCAAGTGATCTACTGGCTTTAGCCTCCCGGAGTGCTAAGATTACAAGTGTGAGCTACCTCACCCATTCCAAAATTCACCATTTTAATTTTTTATTTTTTTGAGACAAAGTCTCACTCTGTCATCCTGGGTTAAGTATAAGGCACTGGCATTATCATAGCTTACAGCAACATCAAACTTCTAGGCTCAAGGAATCCTTTTGCCTCGGCCTCCTCAATAGGTGGGACTACAGGCGCCTGCCATAATGCCCAACTAGTTTTTTATTTTTACTAGAGATGGGTCTCTTTTTGCTCAGGCTGGTCTCAAACTCCTGAGCTCATAATATCCACCTGCCTCAGCCTCCCAGAGTGCTAGGATTACAGGAGTGAGCCACCTGACCTGGACCTGAAGTAAGCATTTTCCTACCACTAATGGAGAGGCCCAGGGGTTCTCCACTAGGAGTGGGGTGGGCACCCTCCCGGTGGGCACCCTCCCTCCTCCTTCCCTTCTCAGAAACTTTGAAAATCTCCTGTGTATTCTTTTTTTTGAGGCAGAGTCTCACTATGTTGCCTTCCATAGAGAACTGTGACATCACAGCTCACAGCAACCTCAAACTCTTGGGCTTAAGCTATTCTCTTGTATCAGCCTCCCAACGCACCTGCCACAACACCTGGCTATATATATATATATTTTGTAGTTGTCATTGTTAAGTAGGCCCTGGCTGGGTTCGAACCCACCAGCCCTGGTGTATGTGGCCAGTGCACTAACCACTGAGCCATGGGCACCAAGCCCTCCTGTGTTTTTTTTTTTTTTTTTAAGAGATAGAGTCTCACTTTATTACCCTCAGTAGAGTGTTGTGGCATCACAGTTCACAGCAACCTCCAACTCCTGGGCTTAGGTGATTCTCTTGCCTCAGCCTCCCAAGTACCTGGGACTACCGGCACCTGCCACAACACCTAGCTATTTTTTATTTTTTTGTAGTTGTCATTGTTGTTTAGCAGGCCCCAGCTGGGTTCTAACCTGCCAGCCCTGGTGTATGTGGCCAGTGCACTAACCACTGAGCCATGGGCACCAAGCCCTCCTGTGTGTTTGTTTGTTTGTTTGTTTTTTTCAGAGATAGAGTCTCACTTTATCACCCTCAGTAGAGTGTTGTGGCATCACAGTTCACAGCAACCTCCAACTCCTGGGCTTAGGTGATTCTCTTGCCTCAGCCTCCTGAGTAGCTGGGACTACAGGTGCCTGCTACAATGCCCAGCTATTTTTTTGTTGCAGTTTGGCCAGGGCCAGGTTCGAACCCACCACCCTCAGTACATTGGGCCGGCTCCCTACCCACTGAACTATAGGAGCCACTCACCTCCTGTGTATTCTTGAGAGTGTGATAAATAGAATGGGAAGAAAGAAAAAAGAAAAGGTTGAGAACCAGTTGAGAAAGATGCTTAATGTATTCTGTTGATTTTACTTTTTCTAACTTATACAGCTCAGTGGCCATGGCCAACATTTCCACTAAGTATCTGTTGACATTTCTAAAAATCTCCTCTTCTTGTTCAGTCCATTTATTTCTTTGTCTAATCTTTAAGCATCACTCTTAATTTCAGTATACATTCTGTCCTTGTGCATAAATTAGGTATGGTTTTCTGCTCTTTATTCTAAATTGCCTATTTCTATTGTAATTTACAACATTCATAATTTCCAGTTTACTGCTTTTCTCCAAACACTTTTTCTTTCATTACAACAAGTTCATAAATTAAAAGTCAACTGCCCTATTCTCAAAGATTAAAAAGATAAAAGCCTGGGCAGCACCCGGAGCTCAGTCTGTAGGGTGCCAGCCACATACACTGGGGCTGGCGGATTTGAACCCGGTGGGCCTGCTAAAACAACAATAACAACTGCAACAACAACAGAAAAAATAGCCAGGCATTATGGCGGGCGCCTGTAGTCCAACTCCTTGGGAGGCTGAGGCAAGAGAATCACTTAAGCCCAAGAGTTTGGGGTTGCTGTGAGCTGTGATGCCATGACACTCTACCCAGGGCGACAGCTTGAGACTGTCTCAAAAACAACAACAACAAAGATAAAAGCTTGCCGTGTGGGGGACATCCCTCACCCAGTATGTATGTGACATGGATGGCTTTGCCATCCTGCAGTCTGCTTCAGCATCCAGGGCTGGAGAAGAGACACAGTCACCGGGGACCCTGAGCTTCCAGTAGCTTAACAGTTCCATGCAAATGAGAATCCGAGATACAACATGAACACAGGCATCTTGAGGCCTAGATGCCACATCTCGAGCTGTGTGGAAATCAGCCAGATGATCCACAAGACATGGATATTAACTTTTTAAAGATGATCACCAAAATGTAAACAAATACAGGGCTGGGCGAGGTGGCTCAGGCCCATAATCCTTGTACTCTGGGAAGCCAATGCAGGAAGATGGCTTGAGTCTAGGAGTTCAAGACCAGCCTGAGGAAGATTAAGACACCATCCCTACAAAAAAGTAGACAAATTATCCAGGGTAGTGGCATGTACCTATGGTCCCAGATCTTTGGGAGGCTGAGGCAAGAGGATCACCTGAGCCCAGGAGGTTGAGGTTGCAGTGAGCTATGATGATACCTTTGCATTCTAGCTGGGAGACAGAATGAGAGCCTGCCAAAGAAAAAATTAAATAAATAAAAAATCGAAAACACAAAAATGTTAAATGCTCAGCAAAAACTCAGGGACTTTCATGGAGAAATGGCTGCATTGTGTCACCAGTTGTCACTTTTGTAGCCATAGTTTACAGGACCCCACTACTCCACCCTTATTCATGGTTTCGCTTTCTGTGGTTTCAGTTTCCTTTGGTGAGCCGAGGTCCAAAAATATGAAATGGAAAATTCCAGAAATAAGTTATTCTTATTTTTTTTGTTGTTGCTGCAGTTGTCATTGTTTTTTAGCTGGCCCGGGCCAGGTTCGAACCTGCAGCCTCGGTGTATGAAGTTGGCGTCCTACCCACTGAGCTATAGGCACTGCCCAGCTATTCCTAAGTTCTAAGTTGTGTGCCATCCTGAGTAGTGGGATGGAATCTCGTGCCCAGGTTCAAGCAGTCCTCCTGCTTTGGCACGATCCTCCCTTTGTTCTGAGTCTCCCCACCGCCTATGCTCCTCAGCTATGAGTCACCTAGGAGCTGCTGTGAGATTGCAGTTCTGTGTTCAAGTCACCCTTATTTTACATCATCACAGCCCTGAAGCACAAGAGTAGTAATGCTGGCAGTTTGGATAGGCCGAAGAGAAGCTGTCAAGGGCTTCCTCTAGGTGAAATGATGAGTTTTTGGAATAAGGAATCAGAGAAATTTTGTCCTGAGGTTACTAAGACTTATGGTGAGAACAAATCTATTATCTGCAAAATTGTGAAGAAGGAAAAAGAAACTTGTGTAGTCGAGAATCGGGAGTCATAGGTTTTAGTTTCTTCTCTTCTCACTTTCTAGGAGCACGTCTGACAGCAGAGTTGTATTTCAAAATGTAGGTCTTATTATTATTGGAGCATGGTGAGGCCAATAAATTGGGTGACTTACCATTGAAAAGATAGTTACACATAGTTCCCTAGAAATGGGAGGCGTGGGACGCCTCTCAGTACCATAGGGGCAACCCCAGGCTCGGCTGGGAGGCCGATCGGCCAGGGGAGAGCGTGAATGAGAACTTTCAGTGTGGTTTTCACAGAAAGGAACAGGCAAGGCAGAGTAAGCAGGGTAGACAGGTTTAGGATTGGCTAGTTGAATAATTTCTGCAGGCTCTGGGGCATAGAGACTGTCTCTGGTCACCTGGCACTTGGTGTAAGAGCTGTAAGAGCCAGATAAAGAAGGTGGTTTGGGATATGGGGTCTGGACTGGTTAGTTTGCATAGGAAAGTCATGCTCCCAGGGAAGTAGTTTACTGTCTCTAAAAATCAGCCAACTTATCCTGGGAAGGGCAGGTTCTCCTAGTCAGAAGGGGACCAGATTCCAGAACATCGAGAATACAGAAAATAATAAAATACAGACTGGGTGAAGTGGCTCACACCTGTAATCCTAGCACTCTGGGAGGCCAAAGCAGGAGGACTGCTTGAACTCAGAAGTCTGAGATCAGCCTGAGCAAGAGGGAGACCCCATCTCTACTAAAAATGGAAAACAGTTAGCTGAGTACTGTGGCAGGACCTTTAGTCCCAACTACTTCAGAGGCTAAGGCAGGAGGATTGTTTGAGCCCAGGAGTTAAAGCTGTGAGCTATGATGACACCATGGCACTCTAGCCTGGGCAACAGAGTAAGGCTTGTCCCTACCCCCAAACAACAACAACACAAAACTCATAATGAATATAGTTAGTTGGAAACACAGCCTGGCTCCCAAACATGAAGGTTCTGGGTCCTGTGGCCCAAACCTGCCCTTGTGGCTAAGGAAACAATCTCCTGATCTGAGAACAGGAGTCAGGAAGAAAATGGTCTCTCTTTCCCCCAGTCCCACAAGGATTCTCACTTTCTAGGCCCCTTTAGCTCTCTCCTCTCTGATCTCTTCACACAGAAAGGTTTTAATCTTACAATGATAAATATCTCGGCAAGGTTAAAACAATGACCTCACTGGGAGGAAAGTGAAATCCTCCCTGGAAAATTTCAATGCAGAATGGCTGTCTTTCAAAGAGGAAATCTTGAGAGAGAGATGAGAAAAGTGACAAATATTATAATAAAACATTTTCAAATGAGGGTTGCTACTCCGCTGTAAAACTTCCCCTAAGTCTAATTTCAAAAAAAGACCGAAATAATAAACCTACCTCCAAATTAGGAATGCCTGCAAATGTAGTAATTTCTACCTAAGAGGCTTTGTGTCCAAACATGTCATTTGAGATCCCAGGCAGACAAAGGAGAATGCCCTTGGAAACAAGGCCTCCATTCAGCCGGCAGCCCGAGGGCACTGCAGCTCCTCCCTGGGCTCAATAACATTTTCAGCCACATTAGGCACCAGCTTCAGACCTGGTGGGAAGCAAATTTAAGTGTCTCTTTTAGTGAAAAACAATGAGAATGCTGTACTTCACAAAAGAAAGGAATTCTAGCACTTTTTGGATTGGTAGACCTGGAGCCTTAAAGATTAAATTTGACAGGACCTTGTGGTCCTGGATGCTGATTTTTAAAGACATTTTTAGGCTCACAAAAATTACCCCAGAGGGATGAAATGCCCCAGATCCTCAACGAGCACAAGTTCTTCAACAGCTTAGGAAAAATATTTATCCTATTTGCATTTATCTTTATATTCTCAGGGACAAATGAATAAATGAAGGAAGGAAGGAATGATCCATCCTGTAACCAGAGAGGCAGTTGCACGGTACCGATAAGAATAATAGAATATTTTAAAAAGTACAGATGACACAAATCAATTCATTCATTCACTCATTTATATCTA
The DNA here is from genome assembly GCA_963574575.1 of Galagoides demidoff. NCBI lineage: Eukaryota > Metazoa > Chordata > Mammalia > Primates > Galagidae > Galagoides > Galagoides demidoff. The sequence goes on along the minus strand of CAUYQV010192603.1, from coordinate 52,332 downwards.
TACCAATTGCTGCCACGTGCCAGGCATTTGAGATACGGGGCCAGTAAGAGAGGCCTGTGGTGAGAAATAGCATAGTGGTGTCTGGGGTGGGGAGTGGGAGACTCTCATGCCTGCAGGTGGAGAAGACAGACCTTCAGGAGCTGCAAAAAGACGAGGAGGGGTGGACCCATGGGCACAGGAGAGGGTGCATGGTAACAGATAAAACAAGATCAGAGAGCAACAACAACAACAACAAAAAAAAAAAAAAAAAAAAAAAAGAAGAAGAAGAAGAAGATTAAATTCTAAGAAGATTGAGAGGTGTATAGAAAATATTTACTATCAGGCAAGGGCCCTAGTCCTGTCTCAAGTCTAGGCTCCAGAGGATGAAATGATAGAAGGAAAAACAGTGTATTTTAAGCAAAAAGACAAGGAACCCTCTGTGTCCTGTCCCAGCTTAGGAGAGCACAGTTTCCAAGTGTGACTGAGAAACCTCAGCCTGGGCTTGCTGGAGGTGATGGGCTGGGATCATGGCACCCTGCTAGGTGTACACGGCTCCCAGGAGGACACGCCAGGGAGGGCGGACAGACACTGCACAGGTAGAGATCCTCCCACCTCAACAACCCTTGCTCTTGCATATATTCTGAGGCCATTGTGGTAGGAAGAATCCTAAAATGCTCCCCACTGCCAACATTTCTTGCCCTAATCCCAGGGTCAAGGACATGCTGATTATGTTCCATTCCCGGGCATAAAGGGATTTTGTACATGCCATTAAGGTTACTAATCAGTTGATTTAGGGTTAATCAAAGGGAGGTTAGCTGAGTGGCCCTAATCTAATCACAAATCCATTAAAAGCAGAGAGTTTCCTCAAGTGGACGATAACAGGGGAAGGAAGTCCTTTGGGGGTACTGAGAGTTTGAGAACATGAGCTGTATACTTCTTAGCCTGCAGATGGAGGGGTCACATGTAAGGCCCCAAACCCAGTCTCTAGGATCTAAGAGTGATCCCAACTGGAAGCCCATAAGGTCACAGGGACCTCAGTCTCAACCGCACAAAACTGAATTTTGCCAACACTCTGAATGAACTTGGAAGCGCCTTTCTCCCCAGAGCCCAGGCCAACTGACATTTTTTTTTTTCTCCTCAGAGTTACTTATCCTCATGGAGCCAACTGACATTTTGGTTGAGAGAACCTAGTTGAGCCTATCTGGATTTCTGACCTATAAATTTTTTTTTTCAGCAGATAAAAATTTTAATTTATTCTGTCTTTGAGTGTGACAGTATTCAGGCTGATTGATTACAACATAAGAAATAAAGAATATTAATGACTAGTGAGCTTGAACAATGTGATCCAGTGAAATGATATTGGGTTCATACCCCCTAAAAACTCTTGGGCCTGGGCATATGACCTACAAAACTTTGAGTTTGTAAATAGGTGCTGGGTTTTTTCTTTTCGTTTTTTTTTGAGACGGAGCCTTAAGCTATCCCCCTGGGTAGAGTGCCATGGCATCACAGCTCATAGCAACCTCCAAATCCTGGGCTCAAGCGAGTCTCCTGCCTCTGCCTCCCAAGTAGCTGGGACCACAGGTGCCCGCCACAACGCCTGGTCATTTTTTGGTTGCAGCCATCATTGTTGTTTGGCGGGCCTGGGCTGGGGATTCCAACCCACCACCTTAGGTGTAGGTGGCTGGCGCCTTAGTCGATTGAGCCACAGGCGCTGAACCTTTCTTTTTGTTTTTTACAGACAGGGTTTTGCTTTGTTGCCCAGGTTGGAGCATAGACGTATAATCACAGTTCATTGCAGCCTCAAACCTCCTGCCTCAGCCTCCCAAGTGGCTTGGACTACAGGTATGTGCCACCACATCTGGCTAATTTTTTACTTTTATTTTTCTTTTGTTATTTTGAGACAGAGTCTCACATTGTGGCCCTTGTTAGAGTGCTGCTACATCATAGCTCATAGCAACCTCAAAATCTCGGGCTTAAGGGATTCTCTTGCCTCATTCTCCCAAGTAGCTGGGACTTAAAGGCACCCACTACAATGCCCAGCTAGTTTTAGAGATAGGGTCTCATTCTTGCTCAGGCTGGTCTCAAACTCCTAAGCTCAGGCAATCCACCTGTCTCAGCCTTCCAGAGTGCTAGGATTACAGGTGTGAGCCACCTCACCCACCTCTGCCCCTTTTGTAGAGGCAGGGCTTTGCTATGTTGTCCAGGCTGGTCTCAGACTCCTAGCCCCAAATAATCTTTTTACCTTAGTCTCTCCAATTGCTTAGATTGCAAGTGTGAGCTGCACCTGGCTAAGGTGTTTTTTGTAACAGCTGAGTTGGTAGTAATTTCTTCTGCAGCAATGGAAATTCTGGGAGTCAAACATTGGGCTGGATAGTACAGAAACACAGCGGTAACCTTCAAGAATCTTTGATCTTATGCGGGCAACAAACGTAGTCCAGTGCAGAAAAATGCAGAACTAAAGGCCAAAGTGCAGTATGGAAAATCACTGAGAAATCACTTCTGAGATGTTCCGAGAGAGGAGTCAAAGGCCTGTGGTGATGAGGATGGTATCAGGGATGAGTCGGAGGACTCCAATCATATATAACCCCCAACATTTAGGTGGTTCCAGGGCCCCAAAAGTGATCTGTGGAGGGATAGGTATGCACATAGGAGCATCTCTCCTTTTCTTTTTGACATAAAAATCAATGGGGGGAAAAAGTCAAGAAGTGAGAATTAAGTTAAGGAGAGGATAGAGAGCTACTAAATGCGTCTTGTTGCTAAAAATTAATGAGCTGCCTCCTATGGTGTTTATTACAGATCCCATTAATAGACTGTATCTGTTTTGCTTTAAAAGATGCTGCTACTGTCCAATTATCCCAAATTTTGTTTCTTTTCAACAGTACTTTATAAAAAGCCAGCACATTAAAATAAAAGGAATGTTTAGGAGCCCCAGGGAGATTAAGCTGCCAGCCAGCTGAGGCAGGCCCTCTCTTGGGAACACATTAATTTCTTCTCTTTTTATCTTTGCAGACTCTTCCCAAGACCTCTGAGGGATGAGGACGTCAGTGGAGAAAAAGCACCTACTGCAGACTTTTCCCTTTTCCGGAGGGGGAGTCGTAGGGACTGGTGGAGGGAGGTTGGGGAATGACAGACGGGTAGAGGGAAAAGAACCAGTGCTCCCTGAACTATGGCCTGAGAAGTCCTTGAACATTACTAGGAAGGGGGCCATTTGCATCCTGCCAATTAGCATCTCCAAAGACCTTGATAAATGGACAGCAAAACATCCATTCCGCTTCATGTTGCTACACTCACCGTTTGATTTTCTTTCTTTTCTTTTTTGAGACAGAGCCTCACTCAATTGTCTTGGGATTGAGAACCATGGTGTTATCATAGCTCACAGCAACTTCAAACGCTTGGGCTCAAGTGATCGTCTTGCCTCAGCCTCCTGAGTAGCTGGGACTACAGATGCCCACCACAATACCCAGCCAATTTTTCTCTTTTTAGTAGAGACGGGGTCTCACTCTTGTTCAGGCTGATCTCAAACTCCTGAGGTCAAGCCATCCACCCGCCTCGGCCTCCCAGAGTGCTCGGATTACAGGCATGAGCCACGGCACCTGGCCCGCAGTTTGCCTTTCCATGACCGTGTGTCCATTCTTCAGGTTCACAGAATATTTGCCCTCTTCCTTCCCTGCCTAAAATATAGCAAAGGACTGAGGATCTCAGGTTATGAAGAGATAATCCAGCAACAGAAAATATTTACATTTGTACAAATCAGATTCTTAGCTTCCATTCACCTGAGAATCTACCTTAAATACTGTGCAACTTACTTCAGGGTTTGGACACGGGTAGGGCATTGAAGATGGGCCTAGTGCTGATTTGCTCATCAGGGGATGGCCCTGTCCTTGTCCTTCCAAGTACCCGTGGCTACTCCTGTGCAGGGAGTGTGCTCACCCTGTGCGTCAGTGTCTTCCTTAGCGGTTGCCTGTAGGGACGTCTCCTCCTCCTGGCCTGCTATGACTCCTTCTTGACCATCTGTCTAGCTTCCTATTTGGAATCCTTCCCTGCATACCAATTGCTACAGCCACTCTGGACTGTTTTCTCCCTCCCAGATACCCTGGGCTTCTGTCTAGAAACTTCTGGACACCTCCTACTTTCTTTACTAGGCAAAATTCTACTTATTCTTCAAGTCTCAACATAAACTCTAGCTCTATGAACCTTTCCATGATTCTTTAACACATGGCAGGGACTAGATCCACTGTGGTCCTACCAGTCTTTGGCTGGCATGGATTGTAACAGTCTCTGTGTCTGTAAGGTCTCCCTTAGACTCAGCTAGTTGGGGCAAAGAAGAGCCATTGTGTGCTGTTCTCTTTTCACCTCTGTATTGCTGACATCATTAGTCTTCTGTACTTAATATTTGCTGAGATGACAGGCTGTCACATAGGGGGTGTTTGTGTAAGGCCCTGCACAATTTTTGTCTGGCTTACCCGCTACTGGTGCCCATTGAATCTTGAGCTGCTTGTGGGAAAGGAATGAACAGACAGAGGACAACACAGAGCCCTTCTGAGTGGAACCACCTGAAATGCTAACATACCTGGGGGGAGGATTTATTTGTGGTGGGAAAAAATAACAAGATTTTGGAAAGTACGTGTGAAACATTCAGCTTTTGGAAATTTTAGTTTGATGACCCACTAGAGCAGCAGTTGTCAACCTGTGGGTCGTGACCCCTTTGGGAGTCGAATGACCCTTTCACGGGGGTCGCCTAAGACCATCCTTCATATCAGATATTTACGTTATGATTCATAACAGTAGCAAAATTACAGTTATGAAGTAGCAAGGAAAATAATTTTATGGTTGGGGGTCACCACATGAGGAACTATATTAAAGGGTGACGGCATTAGGAAGGTTGAGAACCCCTGCGCTAGAGGAAGGGAAAATGAGTGGATACCAGTTTCCTGTTGGCCCTGCTGCTCATCTGCAGTCTTATTGATTTCAAATGCTGTCTACTTTTGGCAGGCCAAGTGGTTACATCCGCGGGGTGTCTTTTCTTTTTTTAACTCAACAGTGAAAGGCCAGAAGACTTCCAAGTCACAGCCTTGACTCTGCTACTCTCTGCAAATGTGATAAAGCTCTCAGTTCCTCAATTATGTCATCCTTCAAAAGGGGACATAATAGTGACAGTGGAGATGGCCTCACAGGGCCGTGGGGACTACCCGATGAAAGCTTTACATGTTGTTAACACACCATTTCTTTAAAAATGGTAAAACTGGTCGGATGCAATGGTTCACACATGTAATTTTGTTTTTTTTTCTTTTGAGACAGAGTCTCATTTTGTCGCCCTCAGTAGAGTGCTGTGGCATCATCATAGCTCAGAGCAATTTCAAATTCCTGGGCTCAAGAGATCCTCTTGCCTCAGCCTCCCAAGTAGCTGGGACTAGGCATGTGCTACCATGCCCAGCTAATGTTTCTGTTTTTAGTAGAGACAGGGTGGTCTCAGGCTGGTCTCGAAATCCTGAGCTCAAGGGATCCTCTGACCTTGGCCTCCCACAGGGCTAGGATTATAGGCATGAGCCACCGAGCCCAGCCTAAATTCTAATTTTCTTCCTTTCTTTTTTTTTGAGACAGTCTCAAGCTGTCGCCCTGGGTAGAGTATGGTGGTGTCATAGCTCATAGCAACTTCCAACTTTTGGGGTCAAGCAATTCTCTTGCTTCAGTTTTTTTTTTTTTTTCCTATTTTTAGTAGAGACAGGTCTTGCTTTTGCTCAAGCTGGTCTTGAACTCATGAACTCAAGCTATCCACCCGCCTCAGCCTCCCAGAGTACCAGGATTACAGGTGTGAGCCACTGTTCCTGGCCTTTAAATTCTAATTTTCAAAAAGGTAAAAATCTCAACTCTTATGCAAATATAACACGAACATGGTCAAAGATTTACTTTACTCACTGGTTAATGTGGAAATCGGTAAGACGTTAAAACTGGTTCATATAAGAATTTTTTTTTTTTTTGGGACAGAGCCTCAAGCTATCCCCCTGGGTAGAGTGCCATGGCATCACAGCTCATAGCAACCTCCAGCTCCTGGGCTGAAGCGAGTCTCCTGCCTCTGCCTCTCAAGTAGCTGGGACCACAGGTGCCCACCACAACGCCCAGCCATTTTTTGGTTGCAGCCATCATTGTTGTTTGGCGGGCCTGGGCTGGAGATCTGAACCCGCCACCTTAGGTGTACGTGGCTGGTGCCTTAGCCGATTGAGCCACAGGCGCCGAGCCCATATAAGAATTTAACTTAGAGATTTTTACTCTTTATATGACACAGTTCCTTTGCATCACCGTGAATAGGGGAATCCATGTATTTCTACAGACAAGGAAAATTTATGTTGTCAGATTACTACAACTTAACTTCTATCCCTACAGAGTTGTTAAATACTTCAATCAAAAGCCATCCAAGGTACATACATGGATAGAGTCAAATGTTTCCTGGAAGGCCCACTAGACACACCCAGCACTTGACTACTGGGACAGCAGGATTTCTTGCTCACGTCCAAGTCTTTGACAGGTTTTCCTGATGCCCATTCACTGGGCCTTGCTGCTCCATGGACAACCCTGTCTCATCCTTTGCTGACTTCCTTTCTTTTCGTCCTTGACAACTACATCACATCTTTATCTCACTCTTCCCAGCCCAGTGTCTTCTCCATTGAATGAGATCCCAACCCATTTTCATCAGTCTTAGAGAAGGTATCCCTTTGATGAGGCTCAGGGCATGCTACTCCGAAGCATTCTGAGATGAAGGCATTTGTGAAAGAACATACGCGGGAAGGTCTCTCTGACTTTTCTCTGCTCTTTTCCCCTGAATCAGGTTATAAAATGTAGGAAGGCTTTTCTGACTTTCTCCTGAAGCAACCTGTAAGTCTCTCACGTGAGAGATACCTTATTAAATGCAGAAAAAAGGAGCATCCTTACCTCTGAAGACCCAGAGATAGAGAGAACCTGAGCAGATCGGAGCGTCCCCAGCTGATTACCATGAGATCAGACATTTTGGCTCTATCATATTTCTCCATGACTATCCATTCTATCAAACCTAGCATAAAAATACTCACGTGCGTTTCTTTGCGTCTTCATTTTCTTATGAAGGCTCCCAGTCACCTAAGACTTCTATGGAGGAAATTTGCATGCCTTTCTTTTGTCTTTCGTTACAGGAGCTGCAGCCATGATCCTAAGACGGACAGCAGAAAAGATATTTTTCTTCCCCTATATCTTTCTCAAGACCATTTTCCATTAAGGAACATTCCTCTCTTCTGTTTTTAAGTGTAACTGGAAGTACCCCACATACATAAAAAAACAACACCATCACCAACAAAACAAAACAACCCCCTCCCCCCAAATAAAAAACCCTTGACGTTTAGATGGCAAACAGCAGGAATGAACAAACTGGTTCCTTACAGTGCCAGGTAGTACATTTCAGGCTTTGTGGGCCACATATTGTCTCTGTTGCATATGCATTTTGCTTTTTCTTTACAATTCATAAAAAGTGTAAAAGCCATTCCCAGCTTGTGGACAGTGCAAACAAAGGCTGCAGGGCAGATGTGGCTGAAACAAGCGTGTAGCCTCCACTCATGCCTCTGGGACAGAGTATGATAACCATGCTTTCCCCTGAAAATGTTAGGTGTGGCTATGCGTTTGCTTGGCAGGTGGAGTGTTAGCAACTGTGACATGAGAACAAGCTTTGAACACCTGCTGGTCCAAGAAGGGTGAGAGCCATATGGAGCTGATCTGGATGTAGACTCTGGCCTGGAACCAACCCAGGCCTGAAGATCAGTGTGCAAAGGAATGGCTGACTCTTCAAAGTAAAGTGCCGAAGTAGGAGAATTCGGTAATTGTAGTTATTTCTGTTCTGCTCAAAAACTCTTTGCCTCAACACAAAGAAATGATAAATGTTTGAGATGATGGGTATGCTAATTACTCTGATCTGATCATTGTATTTTATATATATACATATATATCTCAAAACATCACTATAGACTCAACGAATATATACAATTAGTGTTTGTTAATTAAAGAATACAATTGAAATACTAAAACAAGAAAGAAAGACTTTGACTAGTGTTTCTCAAAATGTGATCGGGGACCACCTATAAAATATGATCAGCATTATCTGGCTGGTTGCCAAGGACTAGTGTTCTGAGCCCTCACCTTAGGAGGACTAATTTGGAATATCTGGGGAGAAGACTTAATAACGTGCATTATTACTGAACTCCCTGGGGAGTTTGTGAGCAACTGTCTCAAAATTTTTTAGAAGGGTTCTTTGTATTGGGTTGGTAATAGCTACTTTGCTGGGCACCTGCCATGCAATAGTTGCTTTGCATAGATATGCACTCTTATTTTTATTTTTTTTTAGAGTCAGAGTCTTGCTCTATTGCCCAATGATGCAGACACAGCTCCCTGCAGCCTTGAACTCCTGGGCTCAAGTGATCCTCCTGCCTCAGCCTCCTGAGTAGCTGGGACAATAGGTGCCCACCACCAGGCCTGGCTCTATGTTTTTTTATTTTTATAGAGATGGGGTCTTGCTGTGTTGCTCAGGTGCAGATCTCAAACTCCTGGTCTTACGTCATCCTCCCACCTTGGCCTCTCAAAGTGCTGAGATTATAGTATAGGTACAAGCCACCACAACTGGATATCTTTGTTTTTGTCCTTTTTTTTGAGACTAGACTCTGTTGCCCTTGGTAGAGTGCTGTGGCATCACAGCTCATGGCAACCTCAAACTCTTGGGCTTAAGTGATTCTCTTGCCTCAGCCTCCTGAGTAGCTGGGACTACAGGTGCCCACCACAATGTACCGCGATGTTGTCGTTGTCATTGTTGTTTAGCAGGCCTGGGTCGGGCTTGAATCTGCCAGCCTCAGTGTATGTGGCCGGCACCCTACTCACTACTCACTGAGCATGGGTACCAAGCCCTGAATAGCTTTTTTCATATGAATTGTATTTTAACAATTATTTTAAACAACACCTCAGTCAAAAGTTTAACTCAGCTTTACTAAGAAGTTTAAGATATAGTTGTTGCTAAGTCTATAAACTATACTCCCCCAATCCTTAACCCTGCATTTGTAAGTAAATAAGTGAAGTATTCATTTTTCTCTCATAAAACTTGTTCAAAATTAATATATAACCTAGCTCAGTGGATAAGTGGCTATTAGCATGATTTATTTATTTTAGTCTCTTATTTCTTCAGCCATAATACTTCCCACTTAACTTAATTCTAACTTCCAGCAAGAAGTAAATATGGAAAAAAGAATTCATTTTTTTCTCATATCCAAATCAGTTGCTAATATTAGTTACCTTCCTTCTATCATTGAAGTATCTTTAGAATGAAGATGCCCATCATGAAATATTTTAAACAAAGTAAAACTGCTTCTTAATCTTTTTTTTTTTTGAGACAGAGTCTCTAGGTCGCCCTTGGTAGATTGCTGTGAGGTCACGGCTCACAACAACCTCGACTCTTTTGGGTTAAGTGATTCTCTTGCCTCAGTCTCCCAAGTAGATGGGACTACAGGCACCTGCCACTATGCCTGGCTGTTTTTTTTTTTTTGTTGTTGCAGTTGTTTAGCTGGCCTGGGCCTGGTTTGAACCTGACTCCTCAGTGCATGTGGCTAGTGCTGTAACCACTGTGCTATGGGCACTGAACCATCTTAATTTTATGTTGACTATTGTATTATGTTGAATATTCAATCTTGTACTGAGTACTCTGAGAAAGCAAAAATCAACAAAGGGTCTATTTTCTTTCCAACTTACGTAGTTCTTCTGAAATCTTTCATTAATGTTGAATGTTCGGGCATCTTTTTTATATCTTCCCAATCTTTATCTGTGAAACACATTGATAAGTTTTTATGTTACCTAGGTTCCTGTTCTCAAAAAATTTTAAAAAGGTTACCACCATTTTAATATTTCCTATACTTTTTAAATTCCATGAAAGCTCAGACTTCAAATAAATGCTCAGCTACAGTAAACAACTTGAATTATAAATACAATTCCTAATCTTTACATATGTGTTTATCTTTTTCATTTTAAACTGTTTAATTTCTATCTGCTTTACTAGAAGCTATTTCTATCATTAGAAGGGAATACAGTAGATATTTCTATTTCTTGAAACAGAAATTCTAGACATTTAGAAATTTTCTACCACTAGAAGGGAATACAGTAGTAAATATTTCTATTCTTAAATAGTTCTATTACCAAAATCACTTATTTCCCTTTTCCACCAAATTTCTTGGTTAAATTAACACCAATCTCTTCAATGAGAAATCTAAGATCTTTCCCTTCTAATGACTAAGTCATACTTTTTATGTTATGGCCCTCCTTTCACTTTATTAGATATATTTCTTTATTTCAGCCATCAATATAAACAGTAGTAACTGTTAGCCAGTAAAACAGGATATAACTAGTGTATTAATAAGTCACTTGGTACCTTGGCTAATCTTAATAACATTGCCCAAAACAACTCCAGCTACTCACTAAATACAGTAAGTACAAAATGTTTTATTGGCATTAGAGTTGCAAATAATATAAGCTAGATAACCATCACTCCCATGGGCTTTCAGTTATAGTCTACTAGGTGCACAGCACTGTTACAGGTAACTTAACTGCACCTTTAGCTTTTAAATGACCTTTAGAGGTTTCCTTTGAAACCTACTTGTGAAATTATTTGCTAACTATTGTCTAAAGACATTCTGTGTTGTAAACTAGATAGATACTCCTAAACGACATTTTCTTCTGAACTATGTCCTTCCAATTTCTCTATTTCATCAATTTTTCAAATTAGAAATCTTGAGATAATCTTTTATTCTTACCTTAATTACACAGTTCCTATGAAAAATTAGTATCTGTTCTTTATTCTCTGTCCTTATGATCACTTCATGCCTGCAGCATTGCTATAGCAAGCAGATATGTCTGATTTCAGTTATCTCTTTTAGACTGATTTTTACCTACCACTGCCTTACTCATCTTTATAAAATGTAATGTAAATAAATCATGTCTCTGTGACTCAAGAACTTATCGTGGCTTCTTATTCTTTAGCATGTCAAACCTAACCTCTGTTGCCTACTTTTCAGGGTTCCTTATAAACCTATGCCTATGCCTACCCTTGTCTACAGCCATACCACCCTGAACACACATGATCTTGGAAGCTAAGCAGGGTCAGGCCTGGTTAGTACTTGGATGGGAAACTGAGCCTACCCTAACTGTTGAATCACACATTAAGCATCACCTCCCAGAGGTCCCCAGCATATTCAACCCCTCATAAAAGACATGTCTATTTCCTTGTGGGCTTCAAAAATGGCCACATTCAGAAATCAGGAAGAAAAGGTCATTCTTCACTATCTATCCAAACCATATCTATTTTTTAAACATTTTACTTATAGCAGTACAATGTAAACCCCAAGACAGCAAGAATTACATGATCAATCTTTTTTTTCTTTAAGATAGTATCTGGCACATGGCAGGAACTCAAATATTTAGTGAATAAATGAAACTGCCATCACAAAAAGTGCTCCTCCCAAGACAGTTGAGCAATTTTTTAGCAGGGTAATATTTGTGTAGTTATTCTGCACTTACTGATAATTAACACTACTAAAAGGAAATATAGACTTAAAAATCTCGGATATATCTGTATTTGTTTTGAGTTATGGTGACATGAGAAATATTCTTAACAAGAAACAATTTCTATTTAATACTTGACTAATCACAATTATTAAGGTATTTTAAACAAACTCTCATTATTCTGGACCTCTGGGAAGTTTTGTATCTGATGAATTACCACTCTGTAGTGTAACTAGGGACTGAGATATAGTGGGAGATAACTAATGCTGGGTTGGGACAGTTGTAAACTGTTTCCCTGTGGCAGAACAGTGGGCCAGCTCACCTGGAGTCCTGTAACTTTCACCCACCTTTTGACTGTTCTTAACAGAATGCTTGAAAGAATGTTCTTATGAACAAGGGTTATGTAGCAAAAATATTACTATTCAATATAATGTGATTCTGTATAGTGCCCTAAATAATGTTTCAAATCAGTACTCAAATGCCAAATAGGGGCAGTATTATATGTGCTGTCAGAAAAATATTCCTACTACTGCATTTTATTTATAGTTTATACTGGTAAGAACTAAGGGCATGTTTTTAATACAGATATTACAATTTTTTTTGCATTTCAAACATCAAGGAACAAAACAAAAAAGCAAAACAAAATGAAACAAAAATACAATCCTCATATTCAAGAAATTCACAAATATTTTCACACTAAGATGTGAATTTTGTTGACATTTCTATGGATAGAAACAAAGAATTGAGTAATAGTAGCTTTTATCAACTAAATGCATACACCTTTCCAGTGAAGACATCTAAGTTCAAACAACAGTGATTTAAAAACAAAAACAAAAACATAATGTGTACCTGCAGGAAATCCCATTACATTGAATATTCTGTCCAGCTGGTCATGGTGATAAGGATTACTAGTTTTGATGTCCTCTTGTCGACAGTGAAATATTGGTTCTGACGTTAGTAGTTCTGCAAATATACACCCTATAGCCCAAATATCTTTAAAATAAAAAGAAAAAAAAAAGAAAAGAAAAAAAAGGCAAGGAAAAAAGAAAAAGAAAGGAGGAAAATAAAGTGGTTCTTTCCAAAAGAAAATACATTTTTATTTTGGTGGGGAGTGTTTTTTCTCTTTTTTTCTTTCCCTAATGTCATATTAATTCCTAAGCAATTATGATACTAAACTCACAAAACATGTTTGTAAATATATACTCCCATGCCACCCACCCTAACTTATTGTTTCCTATTATACCTCTGGCCCACTCAGTGGCTTCACCCTACACCTAATTAAACTTATTAGCTAGAAATTTGGCAAGTTTTAAATGCCCCAAACATTACCTTTTCTATGAAATACATACAAAGCTGCATATGGAGCATGGGAACCACAAACAAAGAAAACTAAACAAAAAGTAAACAGAAAACCCAAACAGCCTATGAAATTGAACACTCACCAAAAACAATCAGCACAAATTTTTGTGACAAAATAATTTTTTATCTAGTTTACTTGATAATTTTAAAGTCTAATAATTATCCTCTCATGTTAGCACTAATTAACAAGGTGCTATTACAAGAGCCAAAGCCTCACCTCAAACTGTTTAATGAAATAGCATTTCTACTTTTATAGTTTTTCTTTTAAAGTGTTTCTTTATGCTACAGGAGTGTTGGGTTTTGTAAATTTAAGTATTTAATAAAAAGGACAAGATTACAGACAGCAAGATACTACCTTTAGAAACATTATTTTTTTTTATTTTTTATTTTTTTTGAGACGGAGCCTCAAGCTATCCCCCTGGGTAGAGTGCCATGGAATCACAGCTCATAGCAACCTCTAACTCCTGGGCTCAAGCGAGTCTCCTGCCTCTGCCTCCCAAGCAGCTGGGACCACAGGCGCCCGCCACAACGCCTGGCCATTTTTTGGTTGCTGCCATCATTGTTGTTTGGCGGGCCCGGGCTGGGGATTCGAACCCGCCACCTTAGGTGTACGTGGCTGGCGCCGAGCCTAGAAACATTATTTATAAAAGCCAGGCTAATGGGATTTCTCTGGAAACAACAAAGTAAATTCCCTTTATCCACAAAACAAAGACTTACTTTTGTTCACATTAAACTTGCACTCAATAGAATTATTTATAAAGGCAAGATCTCCATGCGTATTTAGAATTTAAAGCTGAAAATATTTCCATTCTAGCCTTAACAAATCCCTAACTTGGCAATATTATTTCCCTACAGTAAGCACAATGGAGTGCACACAGCGGACCCTCAATAAGTTGTTTTTGACTGATCTAACCAATACCTGTGGCAAATGTAAATACTGATGGGGACAAATAAAAATTACTATGTTATTAAAGCTGATTGTTTAGGTATGTTAATAAACTATCACTTAAAAAGGAAATGAAATGTTATTTATAAGTGAGAATTACCTGAATTCTAAAACTGGAATATAGATATTTAATATGTTAAATTACCACATTTATATTTCAAAGTAACAAGTTAGTCACCTGTTTACTTAAATACTCATACTTTGACTACAAGGGAGTGATTTTTAAAATGACATCATATTTGCATATTAAAGAACCAAGTGTAGCCAATACAACCATATGGAAAAGTCCCATCAAGAAATACAGGCCAAAAGTATTTTGTTTTTATACTCAGAATGTAAATGGAAAAACTGATTAGTTTGTGATTATTCTTTTAATACAGGCATCCCAGGTAAATCTGACCTTTGATAATCTATGATCACATAGGCAAGGTAAGTAGATCACAAAAAGAGATGATGGATCATTTTGCATGCTTAAACCTCTACTCATAGTATATTCAAGAGACACTGTAACAATTTGGTTAGCTGTTAAAAATTCTAAAGAAGAAAACAAAATATGTAAAGAAAGATGAGAACAACTTTACTACTTTTAAAATAAAAAATCAGGTAAGTAGGGAAAAATAGTTTATGGACCCTTGCTTACTCTGCCCTGGTAACATCTTCCTTTGTATCTTCTAGTACCTCTATGAGTTTCATCATTCCTCCTTTCTTCAAAATCCTGATCCAAACACTACTTGGGAACTGAGTCAGCTGATCAGGCTACTATTTTAGAAAAATTTCTAATTCTTGCAAATAAGTCTCTCCTTCCTGTTCATCTACGTGCCTGACCGCTCCCAAACAGACTTTTCAAATTAAAAACTTTAAATCCCATTTACTTTGTAAAATGTATGATGCTCATATATGTAGCTATTGAAGTAACTAGGCAAAGTAAATAGTAACTGGCATGCTCCATATGCAACATATACAAAAACCGGGGGAAAAAAGTTTGTTCAATAATGCTTTAATCCATAGGTATATTAATAGCACACTTCTATCTTGATAAAAGAATAAATTCTCATTTTCCCTATTATATTATATATTTAACACTTAGCCTAATTGCACTCACTTAGTGGGCATTCAACTATTTGAAGACAAATACTTGAGCTTAAAAGTCCATAGTATAGTAAAACTTTTAAGACTACATTAGTGATAATTCATTAGGGATTGATACTCTTTCAGCTTTCTCCCCAAAGCCAAACAAACAAATAAAAAAATCCCCACTCAAAACCAAATTAAACTTTGTTCCTAGAATTACAATATTACTAAACTATTATTTCTCCTCTTTTGGTTGAATGATTCAGCCTTGCAGTTCCGTACAACTGAATAAATGACTGTAGCACTATGTTGTGTTTTTACTGTGTGGGGGGCACATTAGTTTGATGTGTTCAGATTAGATTTTCCCCCTTGCTTTTAATCCTTCTTAGTAGCTTTAGTTTAACATAATCTAGCAAATTCCAATATTAGATCCAATCCCTCTAAATGTTGTAAAATGAACAAGTGAATTTATTCAGCAAATTATATGTCTGTTCAACTACAAAGGTTATTCTACCAACTGCTCACAATATAAGAGGGCAGTCAAAATGCTAGGGCCATTCTTGCTAAATAGCTTTAATGGTGGTGTGGGGAATCTGTTAAGCATTTTACTAGGCCTTTAAGATACTTCTCTGGGTAATAGGAGGAATGGCACTTTGCCATAGAGACTGAAATTGACAAAGAAGTTTCATTTTCATTTTACACTTCCTTACTCTTGTTTTTAACTGTAGCTCAAAGGAGGGCACTGGCCCCATATGCTGGAGGTGGTGGATTCAAACCCAGCCCTGGCCAAATAACAACAACAAAATATTAAAAATGGTTTGTCTGTGATTACCATCTCAAAGAAAAAAGCAATTGGTAAAATATCAACATTATAACATTTTGAGCTCATATTTTGACAGAAAAAATTGTTCTTCAAGATTGACACTGGGCAAGTTGGTGTACACTGGTGTGGGGGTGGGGATTCACCACTGCTGAGAAAATGACTCTAACCTTGGTTTCAATCATTTGTACCCAAATTGGTTTCCTCTGTGATCTCCCCTACCTCAGGAGACCCCTAGATAACTTTTGGAGTTGAAGGAGATCTAAGATGACTCAGGCTTAATTTTCATTTTCCGAAAAAGAGGTTAAAGGCCTAAATGCCTAGCCTGAACACCACCCCTACTCTCCACCTGAGTGAGAGATAAGACTGTGACTGTTATATCTACTGTTCAAAGATAACAAAGTCATTTTATGCATATATTCTATTCATACTGTCTTTTCAAATTGATTGTAAATGTCTCTCTCTCTCTTTTTTTTGTTGAGATAGAGTCTCACTTTGTCACCCTTGGTAGAATGTCGTGGCATAACTCAGAGCAACATCAAACTCTTGGGGCTCAAGTGATTTTCTTGGCTCAGCCTGCAATGTAGCTGGGACTTATAGGCACGGGTCTTAGGCCTGGCTATTTTTAGAGACAGAGGTCGTTCTAGCTCAACCTGGTCTCGAACTCCTGAGCTCAAACAAACCCCTTGGCCTCCCAGAGTGCTAGAATTACAGGAGTGAGCCACTGCACCCAGCTTGGATTATAAATCTCTTAAGGGTAAGGGCCATACTTTGCATTCATATTGGCTTCTTCTAAGCTTTAGAAAGTTTGCCTAAAAGTTACCCAGTAATTTTTGATGCTGGTGAGAAGAAAAAGGAAGGAGAAAATCATAAACATCTTCTCTCTCCCAAATTATACAGTCATTGGAACAATGTAATCTGACTTTCTAATTGCTGGTAGTTAGCTTTGTGGCACATACCCTACATTAAAATTACTGGACTAGTGAATAACAGGTTACATAAATCTTCTGAATGTTCCCAATAAAACATAAGTTTCTTAGGAAAAATAAGAATAAATAATGAACCAGGGTCATAAGCTTCTATAATAGTATACTTTTACTCAATTTAAAATAATTCAAGTCTCAGGCATTTAGTTAAAAGGAGGTAAGATTAGGTAATCACTTTCTTATTTATATAGTCTGTTAATATATCTTACCAAAAAGTAACACTGCTTTTAAAAATTCATTTTCTAGGTGCGAAAAATATAGCTGAGTAGCATAATTAGTTTATGTAGGTATCTTAAATACACTTAGAGTACACTTGCAAATAACATCCATGTGTGTTATTTAGCTAATAACATGTATTCAGAAACAGAGCTAGTGTAAATTATTTCTACTTTTCCTTCTTGTCAGGGACAAGATTAATTAATTAATTTATTCAACAAAGAGCTTTGAGCTTTTACTATACACCACAAAGACATGGGTTGATGATGGTGAACAGCTAGGTGAAGGCTATTTTAGTGGATTTGAGATACTATTCCAGGCAATGAAGACAATACAGTAGAAATGTGATGGGAGAAGGTGGATGCTATTTTAGACTGTGTGATTAAGAAAGTTCTTTCTGAAGAGGTAGTATTTTGAGGAAGGTCTGAATGAACAAAGAAACTGGCTATGTGGAGACCTGTAAGATGGAAGGCAGACAAAAAGTTCAGAGAAGGCCTCAGTCCACAGTACTATTGTTGAGTGGGAAGCAGATTTGTCCTATACAATTCTGGGAAGGTTTTGTACTTGGAAGTACAGTTTTGAACAGTTGATCCTCCTCCTCACTCTTCATCATTGCCCTGGCGCTGTCAGGTCTACAAAGCTTGAGTCAACAGCTGGAGGATTCTCTCTGAAGACTCTGAATGCTTTCAGAGGCAAGTCTTTGTTCTAGCACTTAGGATTTCCTTGAGGAATGGTGATGCTTTGCTGGATCACCTTAAAGTTGTTGGTCTCTCAGCCCTATTATCTATGCACCCAAAGTTCCCCTGTGGCGTTTTTTATTAAATACGGGAGACACATGAGAGTCACCAGACAGTTGAAGAACACTTGCCACATGCAAGAGAAAGATAAAGACATAAAAGAGAAGAGTGTCTATAAAGAAAATAGCTAATACCTGTTAGCTGTTTTTACTGCAAATTACAAACACTGTTACCACTGTTCTCAGATATTTGGGAAGTTTTTTTCCATAAAAAATACAAAATACTATGAAAAAGTGCTCATCAGAGAACAAGAAGGGGTTCTTAGAAATAAAAAAGACACAGACAACAATTTAGGAAAAGAAAAGCAGTATAAAGAATCAATTTAAGAAGTTTAACATCGGATTATACTGAGTTTAGGAAAGCGGGAAATAGAAAACATTGAGAAGGAAATCAAAGGACTACACACAAAAGTTCCCCACAGATTCGTGACGTGAAGGTCAGAATGCATGTGCACATCAAGTGTCTAGCATATCATTAAAACTTAAGGATGAGAAATCTTATTTATTTCCAGAAAGAACAAAACCCAGGTTATCCATTAATGACTGTAAACAAGATTGACATGAGACTTCATTAGCAACACTGATGCTAGAAGATAATGGGGGTGGGTGGGTGGGATATTATCAAAGTTCTGAGAGCAAATTATTTTATACCTAGAATTTAAAACCCTGCCAAGCTATCAGGTATGATAAAGGTATTTTTCAGAAAGACAGAAACCTGAAACATTACCTCTAAAATTCTGTTCCAAAGGAAGTTAGATGAGAATACACTGTAGCAAAATGAAATTATGAGACCTGGAAAGCAACAGATCAAACCCAGAGGAATAAAAAAGGAAAAAGCCAGGATGAAATGGCAGATTATGCCTGGAAACCAATCAACTCAGAATAGAAAATTCCATGTTGGAGTTATCTAGTAAAAGAAATGTGACTTTAATACTATCCTGGAGAATACAACAATAAAGATATATAATAAAGAAAAAAGAAAGGCAAAGCACATTAAGAAAAAAAAAAAACACTTGATGAAGAAATGCAACTAAATAAAACAAAGCAGAATATAAGTGATGGAGAAGTAGTGGCAAAAGAACTGTGATAGCTGAGTATAAAATTCATTATAATAAATGTGGGTGTTGGGGGTACCTAATGCAGCCACACACAAAACCTTCTCCTCTCCTCCACCTCCTAAGACAAAGATACAAAGGATCTAGCTAGCCCACCTCCACCCCAGTTCATGTCAAGAGATCCTAACCTGACAGGCAACCAGTGAAAGGTACCCCGACCTGCGGAGGCCCAATATAAAAGTGGTCTCTACCCTCGTACCCAGGCGCAGACACCATTTTTGCACCACACAGGTGGGACACCCTCCCCTTTTAATAAACCTGACCAGAATATCTTTGTGGCCTTATCTCTGGGCACCACTGTTTATACCTTTCATTGGGAATTAAAGTTAGCAAACAGAGAAAAACAAACATTCACTGAGTTATGATGATGATATTACTAATGTAGCTTATAAACCGGTTGGTAGGAGAAGTGTAAGAGCACTAATTTCCTAAATCTTCATAATAGGGAGGTAATCAATACTATCAAAAATGAATTAAATGCCCTAAATTGCTAATTATTTTTTCGTAATGCTTTTAATTACTTTTAGGGATATCTTTCAGAAATTAATGTATCTTTTGGTAAAAGAAACATTTGTCTGAAGTTCAAGGGTTTCAAAATTTTACTGTCCTATTTCTCTTTTCAAATAAAACTAAATGCAAAACTTTTGTTTAAAATAGAATGCATAGGATGATCTCATTTATTTTAAAATTTTGAAAATATCTACACTTCTATGCAGAGAGAGATATATGGAATTATACACTAATGCTAATGATGGGTATTTTTAGATAGTAAAATTTTGAATTAGTTTTGGTTCTTAATTTTATAATTTGCTTTACTACTTTATTAAAAAAATGTATAGGAATATGCATCTTTTACATATACTTTAAAAAAAGTCATGGAATTGTATTTAGTTCTACTCACCAATAGCTTTGGTATAATGTCTTGCTCCAAGAAGCAGTTCAGGGGCTCGGTACCAGAATGTTACAACCACCGGATCCAAATCTGCTAAAGGCTTCAAAGGTGAATTAAATAATCGGGCAAAGCCCATATCAGCTGTAAAACAGGAAAAAAAAAATCATGTTATACAAATAGATTTTTTCTAACACATCAAATTAGACTAATTTTAAAACTATTTATTTAGTGAGATATGAAAAATGTGCTAAATTCTAGGAGGAAAACCCCACAAAATATCTTACCCCTTTTGAAAGTCTAAATATAAAACAAGTTTGAGATTTCTGTTCTCTTTGAAGTACTGTTACCCAGCTCTTCAACTAGGTAACAGACAAGCTCTGCTGCCTGAAATCAAGGTCTGCTCTAGGCAGATGTCTTTCTCATTGCCACACCACCATTGGTACAGGGTTGTTGAGCTGCATTTCCATTCTTAGTACTGTTCACAAGCACTGAGAAACTGAATCAGTTAGAGTAAAATTTTCCATCTGCATCAACAAGCCTGTTCACTGATTAACTATACCAGTGAACACCACTATCTATCCCCTTCCCATTTATTTAGGTTGAATTTCACTAACTTAATTTTAAAGAATTATAGTATTATTTTAAGCTGCAAAAGACTTTAATTAAATCACCTCCTTCAGATGAGGAAACTACAGTTCAAAAAGTTAAGTGATTTGACAAAGTTCATAGCATTTAATATAATTTAACATGGCTGCTTATCCTGCCAAACCATAATCTTAAAGGCAAAAACTGTGTCTCTTTCCTCTATCTCTAATAGTATCATGTACAAAGTTTGGCTGTACATGTCATTACACATAGCTTTGGCTGAATGATCACTATTAATACTACCTATTCAAAGATTTCAAAATTCATCCACCATTTAATAAGTTTAGTTCTATTCTCCTAACACATATTTTTTAATAAAGTATGCTCTATTTTAATCAACGTAATTAAGGAGGTAAAACCCCCCCAAATTTGACAAAGAATTAAAACCACAAGTCAGATTACTAGTTTACAAAAGAACTAGTATTCTTAAACGTGAATACTTTAAAACACAGTATTGCTCAAACCTGACAACATCATATACATTATGCAGACATGTAATTCCAAACTAGATTATTTTAAAATACTATATTAATTTTCCCCAAATTATATAGTAGATGATACATTACTATACATTAATTTTCCCCAATTATATAGCAGATGAAACTACTGCTTGGCTAAGTCTTTTCTATTTTGCATGCTTTGAACTTACATTTGCATTTGATGCTACCAAATTGGACAGGACACAGTCCTTTAAAAGTACATAGAAAGACTTAGGCATTTACTTGATGACCATAGGATAAGGACTGACAGGACCTGGTTCTCAAGGGAAGCCAATGGCTTGGCATATGCTGAGGTACATCAAATATTCTCACAACTAAAACTTTGCAAAGTTTGTATCATAAAAGAGTATGTTAAGAGTCTAATAAGAAAAAGAAAGTGAGATTTGAGTAATTTTTAAGGGGGAATAGGGAAGAAGGGCTAAGAATACTTGTTTTTCTTTTTTGGTGAAGTGATACAAATCAGAGGATATTTCTAATTCATATTTAATCTTACAATCAGAAATTACTATTAATGTTATTAGTATATACTCTTATAGTCCTGTTGCTTTTAAATTAATATGATTTAGTTATAACATCTCTTTTACACACACACACACACACACACACAAAACAAACATATGTGACAAATACAACTTGGAAATGACAATGAAAAAAAAATAACCAGCTAGGTTAAACAAATTTAGGTCTCTCCTTACAGATTATCACACCAGAAGTGGGTAAAATTTTGCTATGATGTATAGGGAAACTGAGCTATCAGAAAACATGTCAAGGTACAGAATGCCCATTAATTTTTTTCCCCATCAGGCAAAGGCCTACTACAAGACAGTATTGTTAGAACTTAAGGTTCTATACCTACCCAGCCTAAAGGCTTTTCCTAGTTGGTGACTCCTAATCTAGATGTCAGCAGAAGGATATCTTCTCATGGAATGTGACTAAAGTGAATAGGATTGATGGCAGAATGATCAGCATGCTGTATGCCCTGTGACTAAAGGTGAGGCTGGCCTCTAACAGGGATAGAAGCCGCTCACCTCTGTAGGCTGTTTTTAATGAAGGCAGAGGTTTCTAGAAACTTGCACACCTTGTTTCCTAGTCGGAACACTTCATTCTCTAAAGAGCGTCTGACACCTTTCAAGAGTGTGAAACAGTTTTCACTATTTATGTGTACTCTTTAGAAATGGCTTCGACCATATGGAACTACATGAATATATGCATATTATTACAGTAAAAATTAGAAGTGATATAGCTGCCTGCAAAAGTTAAAAGAGCACTGCACTGTGACTTATCAAAGATATAACATACCAATTTTTACTCTTCCTCGCTCAGGACCTTCACCCATAACTAAAATATTAGCAGGTTTCTGTGGAAACAAAATAGTGTTTTTTTTCAGTAGACAGTAGTGGTTTCTTTTAAATAGACAATATGCCAATATAACATAAATCCATCTTTTAAAAAATCTCATTTATGCAAAAATTAATACCAAATACAGGAAGTCACCAAAGAAACTGTATGTGTATATATGCAAAGCAGTATGCAAATTTCACAAAGGCCCAAACATGGGAGTGCTATTCTCCAAAGAGAGTTAAGGCTTTTCTTGGCTCTTATCAGTCTATCTTAACTACTGTGGAACATCTCAGAGTTACAATGTTGTGGTTCCTTCACACTCTTTTAATTGTATAAAATGTCTATGACTTTAATAGAAAAACAAACCTGCAAAGACAATTTAATACAAAGTAGTAAATTAATTACAGGCAAGGAGTCACTGATGTCCTTTTTTGGAAATAGCAAGATACGTGTTTATGTTTAAATAAACAAATTATTGAGAAATTTAATGAAGTCTTTTAAAAACAAATTAGTTTAGTAATAAGAATTTTTCACAACAGGTGCAGTTTTGAGTTTTTCATTTTTAAGGAAGCTAAAATTTAAATGAGATTTTACAAAACAAGTATTTCAGTTTTAAATTTTCTAAAAATATATTGTATTAACTCATTTACAACTGTTACGGTGGCATCTACTAAACTATCCCCTGGCCCCTTCCTCAAGGGGGAAAGGGGTGGTAGAGGAAAAAGAGGGAAGAAACAAAGCAATAGATTTTCCCCCCAAACCTTATTCACTTTGCTATACTGCTATCAACTTGATCTGTCTTTAATTCCACCAGTCTGCTAAATAAAAGTGAAACTAGATTAGCATGCCTCTTTGCGTATTGATCAAAGCAACCTTAGAATCAAATTAGAGATTTTAATCAAGGCTGTTTACAGTGGTAACATTTCATAGGCTTCCCTAACCGTAGTTAGTGATGGCCCCCAGGCTGTTACTGCCAACATTTAATTTGTAGTATATTATTCTACCAAAATAAAAATTATTTTCTTATTCTCAGTGGAAGAAAGTTATTGCTGAAATGGTAGGATAGACATTTTAGAGGTTACCCTAAGTATAATCAGCAAGGTTGGACAGCAGCAAAATTTAGTCTGCCTCTGAATAGTCTGGGGCTCCTTTTCTAATGTAACAGTCTGAAAGTAATTTTATATAGCAATTTTTAAAATCAATATGTATTTCTTTAATAAAAATGATAATATAAATATTTAAGAAAAAAACTCTGACCCTCTACCATCACCATACAAACTCTAACCACTGGGGCAAATGGCTAAGTACCAAAAGTAAGCACAGCACTAATAATATTCCCTAAGAGGTATGCACAGGTGTTGCTCAGTACAAATAAAATTGCTTCTGTGTACTGTTAATTAATCAACACTGGGTTATTCCTGTAGTCTCTTAGGGCTCAGCCTGCTTTAAAGTAAAGCCAGCCTTCTGAGACAGTGACACGCAGTAGGCAGACAGGGGCTTTTCAAGCACAATCAGGTGGGAGTTTCTATTTGTATACTTGTTGAGACTTGTTCTCAAGGCCCAACTTGGACTCAGAAAGGAACTTTGATGATTGTATTAGAACTCTCTTTTCGTGATTCTTAAGAGCAGGAGTTTCTAAACACCTCTTGAATACATTCTCTACCCTTAAACCCCATTTTAAATCTCCTCCCATCAAATTTATCTTCTGTTCTGTTGCCAGGGTTATCTTTCTAAAAGAAAAATCTAATTATATCACTCCTCTGCTTAGAACCTTCCACAATAACATGGAAAATGATAAGACGACTAGGTTAAACCAGTAGAACACAAAATGACACATAGATTGTGCTTAGAATTAGGTTAAAAAACCTCCTATAAATAAGTGACAGAAGAACAAAAATGTAGAGTAATGAAGGAATAAATGAACCTTTTCAAAAATTTGATGTGAATGTTTTTTCCCTGCTTTATGATTATTATTATTTCAACTTTGATTGGCTCCTCCCCACCCCTGGATAAGACATGGTGGGATGCAAAGCTCCTGCAGGCTGGTTCCTACCACCTCCAGTCCTCCTTCCCCTGCTCCACACTGCTGCTGCTGCCACATGGATCCTTTCAGCATTCTTTCACTAGAACATTCTTTGACCACAACTGCGTCATTGCTATGACTTATTTCTACCCCAAAGAACTTTTCCTCCACGCTAAATTTCCATTCTTTTCTACCCCTTAATGATAGAAGGGAAGAAGTAATAGGAAACACTATTTAAAACATAAAAACATTCTGAATATAAATGAACATAACCTATAAAGTTGTATTCAGTTAAATGGCTCACCACCAATCCCTCTTCTAACCCATCCCAAATCCCATTTCCTTCTCCAGAGGTACAAAGTGATTAACTGGATTGTTGTGACTGATTTTTCTAGCACTGGAGTGTTCAATCCTGTCTATATCTGCCAAAAGCACAATGTACACATGGACATATCTTTCCTCCTTCCATTTTAGATGAAGTAGAAAAGATATTTTGCTCTTTATCCTTTTTTTTTTTTTCCTCCCTTTCAACATAGTTTCTTACTCATTCAGCAGCTGGGCCCAAATCTGTGAAGCCCAGGGATGGTGGGATTGGCCAGCTTGACACTAGACAAAGGGGAAAATCCTTCTCTTGCTTTTCATTTCAGGTTCCTTTATTCTAAACTTACTGAACTGGGCAAGTTCTAAACCTGGGCTTGAGCATTGGTGGGGAATAAACAGTTTCTTTGTCAAAGTCTGGCTTATCATTAGAGTTTGGGGTCAAAGCTCCAGTTAATAATTAAAAATTACTTTGTTAGGCAACTCACTGCTGATTGCATGATTGGAAGTAGATTTGGGGGCCAAAAGCCATCTTCCTGGCATCTCGTTTTTATTCCAACACTATCTTACTTTTCATTTGGATTCAGTTTGGACACGACAATCATAAAAGAGAATAGTTTTAAGTGTTGTTTTAAGAAAGATACTTTCAATGGTAACCTTCAACATGCTTATTTAGTAAACAAATCTACCTCTAAATTTCTTCTTTTTTTTTTTTTGAGACAGAGCCTAAAGCTATCCCCCTGGGTAGAGTGCTGTAGCATCACAGCTCACAGCAACCTCCAACTCCTGGGCTCAAGCAAGTCACCTGCCTCTGCCTCCCAAGTAGCTGGGAGGCGCCTGCCACAATGCCTGGCTATTTTTTGGTTGCAGTCCTTATTGTTGTTTGGCGGGCCTAGGCTAGATTTGCACCCGCCACCTTAGGTGTATGTGGCTGGTGCCTTAGCCACTTGAGCCACAGGTGCCGAGCCATTTCTTTTTTTTTTTTTAAATGTAATTTAAAGGGAATCTGGAGAGAAAAATGCAAGAAAGACCCTAATGGCCATGACCATTCTAGTCAATGTTTCTGTTTTATTATTTATTCAGTATTAAGGAAGATTTCAAAAGACTTGATAAATAAATTTTTAATACTTAATGCCACATGGAAACAATATTCTGTCTCAGAAAGCTAACTTTTGGAAATAAATTTCTTTCCTTTCTTTGTCGATCAGTGGCAAAATCTGGTAGCAGTTTTTAAATTTAGCCAAAACTTTTAAGTAGCTAGTGGTATTGTGTGATTAGTCAACCATAACTTTGGTAAATAATTTCTAATCTTTTATATTTTATCAGGCATAACTTTGAAAGAACATACAGAATTTTTCTGGTGATTCTTATGAGGCATATACATGTTCTCCATTAAACTATACTTGCTGTCATGGAAATCAGATATCCAACATGACTCTAAAAGTATTATGGCAACATCTTCAAGGATAGCTATCCTATGTACAGGAATGGATTACAGAACATTTTTAGTGCCTGCTGAATAATGATATAAACCAATGAGATGCTATCATGTCAAACAATGCCCTTCTTTTATGGTTTTATTTCTCCCAAGCTTTTCTTCTTGTTTTTGCTGCTGTGCTCTCAAAAAAATCTTATTGTTATTTCCTAAAGCAAATGCTTATATTGCAAGGATAACCATTCTTGTAGAAGCTTTCTGATCTCCAGATTTGTCATGCTAAGGGACAGCACGATGGATTTTGGCATATAGCCACATTAGCAATGGTTTCATTGTAGGAGCCAACTCAGATGGAAAAGTAAGACAGCAAGTTCTATCTGGAGAAAGGCAAACATGGGCTGATGAAGGACCTGCCAACATTTTTCACAACTATCTGCCATAGGTGTGGAAGTGGCACATCTCTCAAGTTAACGGCAAGAACTTTAATCTAGTGGTGAAATGGGGGTCATCGTATGTTTACTAATGTATTAAGGCATATTGTAGGCTTTGAGCCAATAGGAAAAGTTGATTCTTTATGGATTTATGAAAATAAACAGAGATCCATTAGAAACCACTGCTTTTTTCCAAGATTCATCCAGAATTAAACTTTCACAAATAATGCAAGTAACACAGCTATGCAGAAAACTTTCCAGATACTGAATGACGATTTTGTTCCAGTTAGGTAGTGATTTATTTTGTACTACAATAAACACTGAAAGAACTACATGACTTACTCTGACCCATATCTTATGTCTCAGAAGTCCCAATGAACACATAAGCAACAATTTAAAAAAACTTTTAATGAAATCTTCTAAGGAGTTAAGTCATAGATAGGAATCTGGAAATCCAATGAGTATGATCTGAAAGATAGCTTTATAATACAGTTGTTGATGTTTCTTCAAAGCTGTGAACTTTTTACCTCTAATACTAAAGTTTACTCCTAAAATGGAGTTACTGCTAGACACCTTTAAGCTAAAAAAGAAGTTATCAACTCCTAGTAAAGTTGTTTCTTGCCTGTCTTGTGTTTATTTTATGTTTTGTAAGACAGATGTTGCTGCCTCCCACGCTGGAGTGTAGTGGGGTGATCACAGCTCGCTGCAACCTTGAACTTCTGGGTTCCAGGGATCTTCCATCAGCTTCTCAAGTAGCTAGAACTATAGTAGTGCCACCACACCAACTCATTTTTTTTATTTTTTGTAAAGGAAAGGGGCTCTTGTTTTGTTACTCAGGCTGGTTTCAAACTCCTGGCCACAAGTGATCCTCCCAAACTGCTGGGATTACAGGCATAAGCCACTGAGTCCAGTTTGACTTTTGTATTAATTTGAAAAAAAGAATAGGAGAGCTTTTAACCCATTCTGCTTCTGGATAAGAACAACAGAAATGTTACTTATAACACCTAATTTCTTCCTCTACAATAAACAGTTCATATACTACACATTCATTCCTGTATCTACAGAATTTAGAGGCACTGAGAGACAGAGATCAACAAAGATACAAACAATTCCTGCCTTCAAAGGTCACGCTATACAAAACATGTCAATATTCAGGAAAGGGAGAGCTTTGCAGGTCTGACTGCCTAAAATGTGAGGGACACCACAGTGTGCCTCAAGGAATCACTGAGCTGGGCTAGAAGCTCCGTGGGAGGAGGAAGGGAACACTGTAATAGAGTGAGCTGAGCCACACATTGGCAGTACTCAAAAACCACAGGGATGTTGACTAGTTTTTTCTTACCTAATAAGCTTCCTTTCAGGGAGAACAGAAATTAGGTTCTTTGACTGTCATCTTCAATGCAAATCAAGGTTATTTTGTGAAATAAGTGTTATCACAAGAGTAACAGTGCTAATTGTTGATGACATTATCTTTTCATAATTCCCTTACCTTTTCCTCCAATCCATTCTACTCTTTTTGTTTTCAACTACTTCCTAGTAATACAAAGTTAAACTAAAATGGTCTTTCATCAGACTGTAAATATCTTTATCAAAAGTATTTAAAATAATAAACATGGTTCAGATTACTACATTAAAACTGATGTCTTTAAAAGCCATGGGTTTTGTGTTTTTAAATTACAAAATTCTCAAACTGTTTATTTTAGGCAATTAAAGCACAGCACACTAGTTTAAGTACTAAGAAATTAATATGGAAAATATAACTTCCTATTTTCACTGACAAAAAGATAATTTAATTAACTGTTGCAGAGACTAGCATGGCAGTATTCACATCCTTAACAATGGAGCAGGGGTGCCCAGAACAGAAACTGCACAGCAATAACATATACTTCTAAATTTCTAGGCACAGATAGTACTTGTTTCTAATAAAGATTATGTGTGGGTGGCGTGTGCGTGCATATTAATATACATGTGTACATTTTCATGTAGATGGAAATGTATTGTTTCAAGTCTAATTTGCTAATTGCATTTTTGTAAAGCAGTAAAGTTTTATAACACAGTCAAACAAATTCTAATGAAAAGTCAAGTTGGAAAGAAGAGGAAACTGTAACCTGAAGACTAGAAAACTGAGTGACAGTAAGAAGACCAAAACCAAATGCATCTTAAAGAAGTAGTATTCAGGGGCCAGTGGTAGAGTATCAAAAATCTTTTAGCTTTCAAAGTAGTTTCTATCTTCTATCATTATTACTAATTTAACCCAATTTACAAAAAACCTAAACATATTCAAATTTGAAAAGTGCTGTAATTCCAAACATTACTCTAAACAATGTACATTTAGATTTGGTAGTTAAGAGTAAATTATAATATTGTTTAGTGTTCTGTCTTCCCAATTATTTTCCTGAGTTTTCAAGAAATTTTTTTGGTATTTTGTTTTCTAAATTTCAAAGGTAATACATGCTAAATGAATAAAACTTGTGAAATAAAGAAAAGTACAGTGAACTCAAATCAACCATAATCTCTGAATAAGCAAGGACTATTGTAAGCATTTGAGTCTATTTTTGTCTTTTTTCTTCCTTATAAAATAAAATTAAAAAGCACCAAACTAAATATATTTCTCACTTAGCATTATATTATCAAGATTTTTTAATCTGCTTTTCTCTCTTTTCCTTCCTTTTTTTCAGACAGTCTTACTATGCTGCCCTCATTAGAGTACTATGACATCACAGCTCACAGCAACCTCCAACTCTTGGGTTTAAGTGATTCTCTTGCTTCAGCCTCCCAAGTAGCTGGGACTATAGGCACCTGCTGCAACGCTTGGCTATTTTTGTTGAGGTTGCCATCATTGTTGTTTAGCTGGCTCAGGCTGGGTTGGAAACTGCCAGCCTCGGTGTATGTGGCTGGTGCCATAACCACTGTGCTACAGATACTCAGCCTCTTTTTTTTTTTTTTTTTTTTGAGACATAGTCTCACTGTGTTGCCCTTGGTAGAGTGCCATAGCATCACAGCTCACAGCAACTTTCAGCAACTTCAAACTCTTGGGCTTAAGCGATTCTCTTGCCTTAGCCTCCTAAGTAGCTGGGATGTAAATTACTTTTCTGATATGCATTCACCATAATTTACTTAAATCATCTTCAATTAAACATTTAAGGTTATCCTATATGTTTTATAATAATACTACTAATAAAAGTCATGACAAACATTTTTGTGTATCTATGACATATTCCTAAAAAGTAAAATATCTGGGTAAAAACCATAAACAATTTTACAAAATTTTGATATACAGTAACAGATTTTGCTCTTGAAAGGCTGAAGTATTAGTTTTATAAATTTACCGTTATCTTTTATAAAAATAATACCATCAAGTATGATAAAACAAAGCTGCAAAACTGAAAGCTATGTATACCTATATATAATAGCAACTTAAATATTTTAATTTGTACATCTTTCATTGCTAATCATGTTATGATTTACTCTCTTTAGTTTCATTTTACTGACGATACTTTGGTTATTAAGCTTACATATTCAAATCAATCTTCTAGATAGCAATAGTGTATTCCATTATTTTTGCCATTTTTCTCACATATTGCTTTTCTCTTACTACTAATTTTACATTTCATATCTAGTAAGGGTATTTTAACTAGTGCTTTTATATTCAACTTATCACACTTGTAGCGACAGTAGTCAATTCTTACTCAGAAATTTACCTCCAGCTGTAGCTAGAATAAAAATGCTAATTTTTATATCCTATGATCCATGTGAGATATCAAAAAGTTTAAGATAAATAAGTAACAATAAACAAAATTTAATTACAGGGAAGAGAATTTTTCTTCCTATTCACAATAAAGAGTGATACCCTTTCCTTATTGTGAAATAACATCTAATTTATTATATAAGTTCTCATAATAATGTGAATCTATTCCTGAAATTTTTAATAGTTCTTGTAGTTTTTAAAAAACACACCTTTTCCTTCTAGAATATAATACTTAATAGGAAAGTTCATTTTTTTCAAATACAATTAGTTACCCAGTTACCTACATTTTCTCTATTTTCTTTCTTATGGTGATGTATTTATTTATGCAACATTTTATTTCTATTTTGCAGTTTCTTTTTGTAACAACATTCTTTAAACTTATCACAAAAATAATTTTAAATGACTACACAACAGTTAATTTTCTTTCTTTCTTTCTCTCTTTTTTTTGCCTAGGGTGTGCAGTATTGTGATTATAGCTCCCTGTGGCCTCAATCAAGCAATCCTGTTTCAGCCTCTTGAGTAGTTAGGACCACAGGCAAGTGCCACCAGGCCTGGCTAATTTTTGAAAACAATTTTGTACAAATAGGGTCTTACTACATCGCCCAGGCTAGACTCAAACTCCTGGTCTCAAGTGGTCTTCCCTTCTCAGCTTTTAGAATGGAGAAAATGTGATCAGCCCATTGATCTTTTCTATATGACATAATATACTCAACAACTCTCAGGTTTTTAGACACCTAGATTTCTTTCAATTTGTAATTACTACTATTAATTCTGTGATGGCCTTTATACCATTTTAAATAACATCCTTAAGAGAATTTGCTAAAAGAGTGTTAGATCAAACGGAATGAATTTTTTAAAAGTTCTAGATAATTCTTACATTTTAAAAAGACCATAATTTATATCACAGCAGTAGCATTCATTCATTCAAAACACTAAATGCAAATTATGTATCACAGGCACTATCCTTGATATACCATAGATAGTTAACAAAATAGATATCCCTGTCACAAAGGGAAGGCAGACACTAAAAAAAACAAAAACATAACAAAACAAACAAACAAAAAAACCCCATAAAAAACAATAAATTGTGCTAAAGAAAAAAATTGAATTAGACAGAATAACAGGGCACCACAGTGGACAGACTGGTGAGGAAAGGTCTCTTTGATGTGACTTTTAAGTTAGGACCTAAATGATGAGAATGAATTAGCCAGAGAAAAGGGGTTACTTACTAAGAGGCTGTGGGCAGGAGAATTTTTCAGATAGAGTGAAAAACAAGATCTGAAGTGAGAAATAGCTTGGTTTATTCTAGAAGGCATTTGTGGGTATTGCGTAATTCACAGACTATACTGACAGGAAATGTGGGTGCAAAGACAAGTGTGGGTCAGATACTGCTGGGTCTAATTTGCAAATAAAATGTCATTTTTATGTGTAAAGTGAAATTTTGCTGAAGAGTTTTAAGCAGAGGAGTGTCAGTTTGACAACAGCAACATGAATGTTAGTTACATGACTAGTCCACTGCACAGTTAAATTTAATCTTCACGATGACCCCAAGAGGTATATTACCCCAGTTTACAGATGAAATGACCAAAGCCAGAAAGGCTACAGCTGAACTGAGTTAGTTCATGAAAGCCATTCATACTGGCTCTGCAGCAGTAGAGCTAAGGTTCAAACACAGACTGCTCGGTTCTAGAATCCATCCTCTTTAACTACTGCATTACACCTGTCACTGAACAGTCAACAACCAAGGACCACTATCTTAGGAAAATGATAATTCCTAAATAGCAATGCATGACTTTGCTAATGAAATCAAACTTTTAAGCCTGACCTTTGATTATTAGTCTGGGTGTTTTTGTAACAACTTATATGATCTGTTATTATTTCTTTTTCTATTATGTTCCAAAAGCTTTTGTTTTGTAATGTTTCTTTCAAACAATTCGTTTGAAGCTATTTGTACAATTTCAAGAAATTCTAATATTGGGATGTGTCTTTCAATTTGAAATGTATACATTTAACTGAAAAACATCTTTTATACCTTCAATCTCTGCATGAAATGGCATGTTTTCAATTGATGATGTCAAACAGTTAAGAAAATTGTTTTTACTTCCAGTTTTTTTATGTCTTGAGATACTAATGTAGACTTTATGCCTTTGTCAATACTTACCATGTATATCTCTATTGTCTAGTAAACACAAAGCTATTCCAGTCACAATTTTTTTGAGTGGATGTTTACTCAAAACATACCCTTCTAGATAACCCTAAATGCCACGTGATTCTATTACACCTCATTCGTTTACTCTATAAATTTTTGCTCAGCTCCTTCTTTTTCCTTTTAAACTTTTTTTTTTTTTTAAATAGAGAGACAGAGTCTCATTCTGTCATCCAGGCTGGAGTGCAGTGAAATAATCATAGCTCACTATAGCTTTGAACTCCTTGGCTCAAGCAAAGTGATACTTCTGCCTCCACCTATCAAGTAGTTAGGATTACAACTACTGCAACTGTGCCTGGCTAACTTTTAAAATATTTTATAGAGACAAGGCCTGCTACATTGCCCAGGTTGGTTTTGAACTCTGGCCTCAAGTGACTCCCCTGCTGTGGCCTTCCAAATGCTAGGATTGCAGGCATGAGCCACTATGCCTGGCTGGCTTATTCTTTATTTTAAGAAGTTTGTCATAATCTGATAAATGTCAAGGTATATAAATTTCTATCTCTTTTTGTATAATTGCCAAACCGAAATAGTTCTTTGCTATATTTACACTACTTTAAGCCTTCTGATGTCATGTGTTTCAATCTTTTTTTCTTTTTTTGAGACAGTCTCACTCTGTTGCCCTGGGTTGAGTGCCTTGGTGTCATAGTAGCTTACAGCAACCTCAAACTCTTGGGCTTGAACAATCTCCCTGCCTCAGCCTCCCAAGTAGCTGGGACTACAGGCAT
This sequence comes from Galagoides demidoff, assembly GCA_963574575.1. Lineage (NCBI taxonomy): Eukaryota > Metazoa > Chordata > Mammalia > Primates > Galagidae > Galagoides > Galagoides demidoff. The sequence continues at coordinate 19,230 of CAUYQV010192603.1, read as the reverse complement.
GCACCACTATGCCTGCCTAATTTTTCTATTTTTAGTAGAGATGGGGGTCACACTCTTTCAGGCTGGTCTTGAACTCCTGAGCTCAAGCAATCCACACGCCTCAGCCTCCCATAATGTTAGGATTACAGGTGTGAGCCACCACACCCAGCCTGTTTCAATCTTTTGAAGTAAAATACACTTTATGTACTATCTGATACTACAGTAGTAACTTCCTTTTCTATATTCCAAAAGAACACAGGAGACCTTAGGACAACAGTTTTCCACCTCTCTTCTCACCCTAAATATTTGAGGAATATGTTAAACTTTTTTAGAAGATGAGGAAATATAGTTAAACAGTTAAGGGAATAAGGCTGAAAAAAAAATCAGGGATGTCATCAGCTACTCGTTATATAATCTGAACTTCCATTCCTTCATCTATAAAATATAGATTAAAAATAACAACAATCTAGGGTTGTTGCATAGATTAAATGTGACTAATACACATAAAAGCCTGATATATAAAAAGTCATAGCTGTATTAGATAATTAAAATGGCAGCTAATGCTATAATCTGTTAGCAATGATTCCCTATTACAGTGGTTCTTAAGTAAAAGCATCTGGGAGTGGGAAAATCACATGGGACCCATGCAGGACTGGATATGCCCTCAAGATGAATTTGCTATACTGCTCTATGAGATACTCCTAATTACTTTTGATCACATTTTAGTTTTTTATCTATTTACACCTTTTACAGATTAAAATAGTTTGTTAACAGTAGCTGTTTTTAAAAAATTAAAGTAACAAAAATATACATCTTGCAGACAAGACTAAACAATAAATAAAAGTATACAGGAAGTGAAATTCACCTGAAATTTTGCTTCACAGAGTTAAATCATTATACATATTTTGTTGAACATAGTTTCAGATTTCTCTACATCTTAATTATTTATATTTACTATCTTATAAAAGTTCTTGATGCCTGCTTTTGTTTACTTATTAGTGAACAAATTTATGTAAACTGGTTTAATAGTTGGATAGTATTATTGCATTTACCCTGTTTTATTTAACCAATCCCCTATCATAACTAATTTATTTCTGAACTAGAACTGTTCCAGAACACTGTTAAACACTAGTGGTGATGGAATGTTAGATTAATAAAGGGATATGAGTTGGGACATGTGATGCACATTTTTCAAGCTTGGAAGTTTCCTTCTTTTCTCATTGTATTAAGAGTTTCATGTGGTATATGTACACCATGGAATACTACGCAGCCATTAAGAAGGATGGAGACTTTATGTCCTTCATGTTCACATGGATAGAGCTGGAGAATATTCTTCTGAGCCAAGTATCGCAAGAATGGAGGAAAAAGTTTTCTATATTCAACACAAATGAAGTCTTGTAGCAGAGTCTGCCACTGCTTCATAGTTGTATCTATGCTGGTCTCTACATTTTCATGCCCCCCTTGCACGTTTGGGTTCATGAGATTGGGTTCTGGCCAATGGCATGTGATTGTGAATGATCTACAGTGCCCCTTAAGTACCCCTTAAATATATCCACATGGCCCTTCAGCCTTTGTTCTTCTTCACACTGTGACAAGGCCCCCAATTCCAGATGGAATTAGTTGCATGATGGAGGACAGGCACACCCCCTGTATCAGGCTGAGCCGGGGGGACAAGCCTTCACCCCTCAGGGTGCTCATGGTAACCAGCGTCAGTGACCTGACTGAGACGTGTGTACTGTGGCTGCTAAACACAGTCACGCAGTGAGGAGCCACTAGAGCACGTACAAGAAGAGCTCCGGAGGGTGAGAATTGGTCTTGGGTGTCAATGGGTCAGAAAGACTTTGGAAAAGTTTTCAAGACTAGAATAAATAAATGTCTTTTAAATTTAGAAAATGTCAATTTTTTAATTTATAGGGATAAATGTGGAGACCAAAGTTACTCTTTATGGCTGGTCTATAGATTCCAGGTCTTCATGAGAGCCATAGAAGTAGCCAAATGACCAGAAAATGGCAGGTGGTGAGCCTGCCCTTGGAGCAGAGCAGTCTGGCAGGGTTTGGACTGGCATGGTGGTCATGCCAACAGCCTCTGGTTGGGGGCCCAGCTCTGCAAACATCTGGGCAAAGTGCATATCTGAATGCCAGTGTTCTCACTTGGAAAAGGGCAATGATGGTAGCAGCTACTTCTTAATAATTCCTCTGTAGTGCAGTGGGAATTCATTTCTACTTGGGCAGCAGCTTATTTTCCTGCTTAGCTCAAGTCAGAAATAGTAGCTTTTAAATTACCACGGTAGCTCTGGCCTCTGTGGTAATTCAAAAACTAATGGCTATTTGCAGATGTCAGCTAACAGCCACTTTAGCGCGGGTGGGGGAGGTATGGTATGTCATGTGTCTACCTAAATAATAAACAGAGAGACTCTGTAAAGAAAATGGTATTTATGGCTCGGCGCCTGTGGCTCAATCAGCTAAGGCGCCAGCCACGTACACCTAAGGTGGCGGGTTCGAATCCCCAGCCCGGGCCCGCCAAACAACAACAATGGCTGCAACCAAAAAATGGCCAGGCGTTGTGGCGGGCACCTGTGGTCCCAGCTACTTGGGAGGTGGAGGCAGAAGACTCGCTTGAGCCCAGGAGTTGGAGGTTGCTATGAGCTGTGATGCCATAGCACTCTACCCAGGGGGATAGCTTGAGGCTCTGTCTCAAAAAACAAACAAACAAACAAACAAAAAAAGAAAATGGTATTATTTGGGAATAGGGCATTGCAACATGACTGAGTGTGCCCTAGTAAACAGTGTGTACTTTCATGAGGTAAAGGAGGACAAAGGTTTTTTCTTTTTTTTAGACAGAGTCTTACTCTGTTGCCCAAGCTGTAGTGCTATGGTATCAGCCTAGTTCACTCAACCTCAGCAAACTCTTGGGCTCAAGCAATCCTCCTGCCTCAGCCTCCCGAGAAACTGGGACTACAGGTGCCCAGCACTATGCCCAGTTAATTTTTCTATTTTTAGTAGAGATGGGATCTTGCTCTTAGGCCTCCCAGATTGCTGGGATTACAGGTGTGAGCTACCAGGCCAGCAACAAAAATTTTTAAAGGAAAAACAAAGAAGGTTACATAATTGTTTTCAGATAATTATCCTTATCCCTACCTATAAGGATTAATAGTAAGGGTGACACCAGTCCAAGGTTGGACAGGCACTTGCAGAGCAGATGTCCTCACAGAAGTAACTTTTTGTGTAAGGTTGTGATGGCCTTTTTGCAAGGTTGTGGTTTCTGCAGTTTTTTTAATCAGGCATTTATGCATGAGAATCTCTTTGTCTCTCTTTCTGAGCCATCATCACAGCTCACTGCATCATCCAACTTTTGTGCTTATGGGGTCAAGTGATCTTCCTGCCCCGGCCTCCTAGGCTTACAGGTGCACATCACCACACCTGGCAAATTTTGGTACATTTTATGGAGATGTTTTTTTGCCATGCTGCTTGGGCTGATCTCAAACTCCTGGCCTCAAGCAACCTTCCCAGAATGCCAGGATCACAGGCATGAGCACCACGATGGGCCCAGAACCCTTCTCCTTAGGGTCTTCCTGGGTTCTGTTTGTCAAGGTTTTTGTTTGTTTTAACACAAGTGACTCCATTTTGATTCTGACAACTTTTGCACATGAAGGCCGCACAAAGGACAACCTTGAGGGATTAATAACAAACATGAGATGAGATGGTAGGCAGGCCCAAGGAAGAGACGAGAGATGTGGGCAGTGCAGGCCGTGAGGGTAGGGAATGGGTACATTGTTTTCCTTACTAGGAGATGAGAATAGTAAGAGCATATTTGTGAGGTGAGGAGGGGTTGGTAGACCTGTTTGGGTGAAAGATTAGAGTTTTCAGTGAGGGAGAAAGTAGTAGGTTAACACAAGTGTACAGGAAAGGTCATTTGTAAAAGATTACATCTGGGAACATTTGTGTTTATATTTTCTTGGTAGAAATATTAATAGAATGAATTGGGCAAGTAGAAACAGTAGACCCTGTTTTTTGTCAGCCTGGTACTTGGGGATGTGGGAATGACTCAGGAATAATAAGAAAGAGAGAAGGCTGTGTGCTGTTAACTTCCCTGCCATCACCACAGTGAGACAAAAACCAGGGTGGAGCTCATGCGCTCATGCAGAGGACACCACCTGAGCCCATCTGGGGAGTGGGTTGAGTTGAGGATAAAAGGAAACTCATTGAGGCTGAGCAGCTGGAGCCACAGAGGCGTGATGGATGCCTGCCATCTCTCCAATTGGCGTGGCCCAAACAGCAGAAATAAATAGTTTATGAACCTGTTTGCCCTCCTATCCTGCTAATTCCCTCCTGGCAGGGAAGGAAGTCCCAGAGGAAGAAAGTAGGGAGTTGGCACAGAGTGCCTCCATCAGGGGAGAGGCCACAGGGGGTATTTTCTTCCCCAAACCTGGCACTTCCCCAAGATTTACAATTGGCAGCACCATTGGCAGTTAATCAAGCCCATACGGTGTTAGAGAAGTTCAGCTGGGCCTGTCTGTGACCCACACAGGCTCTGGGGCTGGGAGAGCCCCTGCTGGCTGGTGCTGAGGTAGTGGAGGGCCTCAGGTCGGGGACGAGTTCAGGTACATCATGGCACTCTGCGGTAACCCAAACAGAAAATGCACTGAAACATCTTTGCTAAAGCACCATGTTGTGACACTATAGGACACAGAGGACACCCACAAGCTAGAAAAATCACCGAAAGTGTAGCAAACCTCAAACCTCTCTGCTTGGAAAGGATGCACACTTGCGCATGGGTGAAATGCACTTAATAAAAAGAGACCAGGCAACAAAAGAAAGTAAAAATCACAACGGGAATAGAAACAGCAGCTGTACAGACATAGGTGGGAGACTTGAAAGAGAATTTAATTTCCCTCCATCGTGTCTTTTACACAAAATTGCCATTTCTGTGTAAACTCTCCGAGGGCTGCACCAGGAGCTGAGGGTGCAGTAACAGTCTGCAAGGCAAAGAGAAGCAAGGGAGGCTGGGTATCTTCAGCAAAACTCTCCGGGCGTTGGGGTGGGTACTGATGTCAGTAGGGGACGGGATCACATAGAAAGATGGCAGACAGAGAGATTAGAAGCACTGCTGAAAAGAGTGAGAGTCTGGAGTTCTTAAAAACTAGATTCAAGCATGGTCTGTGATTTTACTAAGTGTGTGACCTTGAACCAATCCCTAAAGCTTTTAAATTTCAGTTTCTGAGTGGACATAATGATAATTTCCCACTGACTTCATTGGTAACTGGAGAAATCAAATTCGAAAAGATATGTGAACTTGCTTGGTAAACCACAATAATCATGTCTGCATTTTTATTATGAGAGCAATTAGCAGGTCTGATCTGGATATCATGTCATCCAGGACAGAGGAATCTTTTAGGTAGTATCAGCAGTGGCTTCTGAGAACTCTGTTATAGTTAGTTCTTAAGTATATTTTCCATTAAAACTCTTCTTCTAATAGCATGTCTGGCTTTAGGAAACTGATTTGTATTACTTGGTGATTATAAACTTGTATTGAAATTCTAAAAAATTCTACATCACCATTACCGAATTTCTTTCTTCAGTAGGTCCTTGGTCTCAGGGATTTGAAAAATGAAACCACCGATCACAGATCAGTGGTTAAGACAGGATTTATTAGACAGAAAAGAATACATAAAAAGCACTAGAGCTTCTGACAGAGGGAAAGACCCAAGTCATAAAAATCTCAGCCTGGGGCCTTTGTCTAGGGGTATATATCTAACAAATGATTGGATACAGTCCCTTCTCTTGGGGAAAAATATCAGTAGGTTCCCTTCATGAAATTGATCAGGCCTAGGAAACTTACATGAAATTGCCCAGGCCTAGGAACTGGAATTGTTCAGCTCTGAATGGGGATCCCTGTACCGGTATGGTACAATCCTTGCCCTGTCAGCTCCTGTGGGTTAGTGTGAGACACCAAGAGACAGAAATGATAAGGAGCTTTGCACACTATGGAGCTGAGAACCACTATGGTAGTATTTCTAGAAATAAAGAGTACAAGGGGAGGGAGGCAGAGGCTGGGGAGCAGACACTATGGCACCTGGACCAGGCAAGCTGGAAGCATCTCCCCAGCAGTTGTCTGTCCCCTCCGGCTACTGGAGCCTCCTGTGGCCCCTGCTCACTCCTCTAAGTGCTGCTGTCCCCACACCCCCGGAGACAGAGAAGTGCGGCAGGTCCTCCCATGGGCTCCAGGCACCACCTGCCCTGTATCGTCACTCAAATAGTGACAGAAATATCGCCAGATTCTGTCTTCATGTTTGGCTCAGGGAAGATGCTCACAATTATTATAAAAAATTTAAACCTCAAAAGTCTTTAGAGGTTATTTTACCTACAGTCAGGTTAGGCCACAATAAAGAAGGCAAAAGTGCTATTAAAGAGACTTTAGGACTTGAGATGGTGAGTTACAAAATGAATTCAGCTAAGAATTAGGGTCTGGGAATCAGCTTCAACTTATTTCAGGAAGTTCAGCTGTGTTTTGGGGTTTGAATGGTTTAACCGCCTTGTACTACAACAGAGCTATTATTCCCTTAGAATTAGTCACAACTTTGCATTTTAAGGGGCTTGACGTTAACCTGGAACATTCTCTGTAAGAACTTGAAGGCCTTGCAGGAAGGAACATTTTGATAATGAGAGGCTGACATCATCCACTCTTGAGGTAGAGTGTTTCAGCTGGCAGCATCTCTGCGAGAGCAAACTGTGCAATTTCAAGCTGAGGACAAAAATGACACAGATGCCTTCCTAAATCTCAAAGTATCAGGACACAGGAAAAGATTTTCCAGCCCACAGGTGCTTTTCCACTCTGAGATGGGGTCACTACCAGGTGAGATGCAGGGTTGGCAGCTGCCCTTGGGGTGGGTGTAGAGATGGTAGCTGCCTCCCTCAGCACACTCAACACGGTGCTGGAAATTCCTTCACTCATTTATTCATTCTATAGATTATTTGTTACATACTAGGCATTTTTTCTAGCCTGGTGTCCAGCCCTCAATAAGTGTGCCATACACCATAACCCCCTATCCCATGCCCTCTTCCCCTCTCCCCACTTGCTTATGACTTGCGCTTATGAACAGAGACTATTGCAGGTATCACTCTGTAATAGGTGAATGTATCTGTTCCAGCTTAGGTACAAATTCAACTTAAGAACAAACCTACAAAACATAACTCATTCAAAACCTTCCCTTCATTCCTTTCATGGTTGAATGAGATCTAATTATATGTCTACCCTGTTGGTTTACCCACTCACCCTGTCATGGGCATTTGGGTGTTTCCACCTTTTGGTTATTGTGAATAATACTACAATGAACATTTCTGTATAAGTATGTTTTGAGTTTCTGTTTTCAATTTTTACCCCCTTAATTTCTTTTTTAAATTAAATTTTTTTATTTCAATAGATTTAGAGAGTAAAAGTGGTTTTTGTTGCATGGATGAATGGAATAGTGCAGAAGTTAGGGTTTTTAGTGCACCTGTCACCAGAATAGCAGACATGGTACCTGATAGGTAATTCTTCTTCCCTTTCTCCCTCCCTTCCTCTCCCTTCTTAGGATCCAGTGTCCATTACAGAACTTTATGACCAGATAGATCCCTGGTTTAGCTCCCACTTGTAAGTGAAACCATGTGGCATTTGTTTTTCCATTACTAAGATACTTCACTTAAGATAATGGTCTCCAGTTTCATACAAGATGCTTCAAAAAACATTATTTCATTCCTTTTTATGGCTAAGTAGTATTCCACAATGTGCATGTGTTGCCATTGTATGTCACAAAAAAGTGCAACAAAGGATGAACAGCCCTCAGTAAGACACTGCAATGTTGACATGAACATAGCCTTGAGACACCTCTATACCAAGGCTGTGAAACCTTACTGAGTTGTTTGTGTACAGTGCTGCCAGTGTAAGTACACAGTAGCAAGTTCACAAACTTGTCAGACTTGTATGAAGACAGCTCTGATGTCCATTCCAGAAAAAGAATTCCAAAATTGCTTTGAAGGATGGACTAGGCACTGGAGTCTGTGCATATTTTCCCAACTGGAGTATTTCGAAGGTGACCATAATGTATTCAGCAATGAGGTTTATAGAAATTTTTCTAGAATGAGTTTCCTAATGTAATTGTCAGACCTTTTTTTTTTTTTTTTTTTTTGAGACAGAGCCTTAAGCTGTTGCCCTGGGTAGAGTGCTGGGGTGTCACAGCTCATGGCAACCTCCAACTCCTGGGCTCAAGCAATTCTCCTGCCTCTGCCTCCCAAGTAGCTGGGACTACAGGCACCCGCCACAATACCTGGCTATTTTTTGGTTGCAGTACAGGTGCTGAGGCAGACCTTCTTATATATAAAAAGATTTTCTTTATCCACTCATCACTTGATGGGATTGATTCCATATCTTTGCAAAATTGTGCATTTTGTGCAATAAACATTTGGGTGAAGGGGTCTTTTTTATAAAATGACTTTTTCCCTTTGGGTAGATACTAATTAGTAGTAAAAATGCTGGATTGAATGGTAGCTCTACTTTTTAGTTATTTAAGGAAACTCCATAGTGTTTTTCGTACAAGTTGTATTTGTTTCTCATAAATGGTGTATAAGCATTGTCTTTTCATAGCATCTATGCCAACATCTCTTGTTTTTTTTTTTTTTTTTTTACTTATTAGTAATGGTCATTCTGACAGGGGTAAGATAGTGTCTCATTGGTGGTTTTAATTTGAATTTCTCTGATAATTAGTAATATTGAGAATTTTTTCATATGTTTCTTGGCCATTTGTTTATCTTCTTTTGAAAAAAAATCTGTTCATATCTTTTGGTCATTTTTGAAGGGGTTATTAGTTTTTTTAAATTTATTAGTTTGAGTATTTTGTGGATTCTGACTATTTGTCCTTTGCTGGATGTGTAATTTTCTCCCATCCTGTAAGTTGTCTATTTACCCTGCTGATTATTATTTATTTCTATGGCTGCTATATTTACTTTCTGGATCTTAGTCATAAATTCTTTGCCCAGGCCAATGTCCTACGTTTTCTTCTAGATTTTTATGGTTTTAGGTCTTACATTTAAGTCTTTAATCCATCTTGAGTTAATTTTTACATATGATGAAAGATAGGAACCCAATTTCATTTTTCTCCTTGTGGTTTTCCAATTTTCCCAGCACCATTTATTGAATAGTGCATCTTTTCCCCGGTATATGTTTTTGTCTGCTTTGTCAAAAATCAGCTACATGGTTGTAGCTACATGGCTTTATTTCTGGGTTCTCTATTCTATTCCATTGACCTCTGTGTCTACCTTTATTCCAGTATACCATTCTGTTTTGGTTACTGTACTCATGTACTATAATTTGAAGTCTGGTAACGTGATGCCTTTAGATTTACTCTTTTTGCTTAGTATTTCTTTGGCTATTTAGGCTACATTTAGATTTCATATAAAATTTAGCATTGTTTCTTCTAGTCCTGTGAAATACAGTGTCAATATTTTGATGGTGATTGCATTGAATCTGTAAATCACTTTGGGCAGTATGGACATTTTTACAATATTCTTTCAATCCATGAGCTTGGGATATTTTTCCGTTTGTTTGTGTTATTAGAACCACCTGTTTTCCACAGAGGCTGCCCCATTTTACATTCCTACTAGTGACGTACAAGGGTCTAAATTTGTCTACATCCTCACTAATACTTGCCATTTTTATTATTTTTCTCAGTTTTGATCATAATTATCCTAGCATAATGTGACTGAAATGGCCACTCTCATTGTGGTTTTAATTGGCATTTCCCCAATGACTGATGATGTTGAACCTCTTTTAATATGACGTCAAGGATTCTTACAGGGTGACGAACATGCTGTGAGTTATGATGTCAGGTCTCTGAGAGACATCACCACCCCTGGGCGGTAGTGGGGTCTGAGATTATGGCGCATAGCACTAGCACATTCTGGGGATTATAGGAGGAGGACTGGGGGAAGGAAAGAGGTGAGGGCAAGCTGGGAGACACCACTTGACTTTGAGGAAGAGGAGCAGTTGCTGGGGAGACACATGGGCAAAGGGATGGGCTTTGTGTATTGGTGAGGTTGGGACAATGGCAAAATAAGGCTATGTGGCCTGGGAGAGAGAAATGTGGGTGGTCAGGCCCAGCCCCCAGCTCACGATTTCTCTCAGCAACTACTCTGCTGCTGAATGAGTAATTTATGCTGCTTAGGTAGCTGCAGTGTAACTACGCACTGGTCATGGGGACACCACTATGCCTGGGAGCCTGAGCAAACCACACACTTTCCCTGAGATAGGAGAGGCAGGAGTGCTTTCAGAAAATCAAAAGTTCCTTCCAAACTGTGAAATGGTGAACACCTCGACTTTAAAACCACAAATTTAGGGTATACAGAATGAACTGATATTTTTTCAGGATTGTTTTTAAATGAAAGAAAAAATCATGGCTATAAGCTTTGGAATGCATGATTTTTTTTCATATTTATTTGCCCTCTCACACATAGCAAAACCCCCATTCTCATCAAGAGAATCCCTTTGGAGTCAATTTACAGAAAGGATTTAAACTGCCTTCCAGGATACTTCAGCACAGACGATGACACTGAGCCTTGACCCACAATGTTGGCAGCCTCACTTTCTATTCCATTCACACCCTTCCTGCCTCAACAGAAGATGAGAGCTCTGCGGGCCTTGCAGGAGGTGGAGTATAATGACTTTCACAGTTGGAACGAACACACTTTGTAGTTAGTTTCCAGCCCCATGATCTACTGAAGCTCTTCTCCCAGAAGAAAATGTTATCTTCCTAATTGCTGAATCCAGTGGCCTTTCTTTAGCTCTTACTTAACCTATTAAACCTATTTACCATTTTTATAAGCAGACATGTTGCTAAGCACTTTATATATCTGTGGCATGGTTGCAAATTTAACTTACTCTATAAAGTGGATGTTTAGAGAAGAAAAAAAGAAGTATCTGTAATTTGTCTCTAAGAAGTCTGGCCTTCTGCCCAATCCCCAACCCACTGGGGAAAATTATTTAGCTGTCTAATCCAATTCCAAATTAGTTAAGTCTCATAAATTAAATACCTCATTTAGATAGTATTGAGTCTCTATTATGTAAAAGTGCTCAGCTTCTCAGAGAGCCTTCCACCCCCTGCTCACTTGCTGTTTCATTTTTACAATGTTGTTTAGAGAGATGCAGGTGGCTTCAGACAGTTCCAGGGTAGCATGGAAGACCCAGGGCTTCAAGGGTGGGGTCTGTGTTCTCCAGACCAGTGTCTCTTGTCAACCTGGCTGCTCCTTGCCCTGGAGACAGAGGTGGCTAATGGTGATGGCTAGTTTCCTTTGCCTTGGGAAGGCTGTGCTCCTTGGCTGAGTTGGCCTCACCTGATGTAGGGACTACTTTGAGCTGTAACCCCAGCATGGCTTCAGGATGTTTGTTTTGGAGACTTTTTAATACTGGATTTTTCTCCTGCTGGTTGGGTTCTTGGTCTCAGGAATTGAAGAATGAATTCACAGACCACAGGCAAGCAGAGGCCATAGAGAGATAGTTTAACAGAAGATGATGGGAAAGCTTTCAACACAATGGGTCCTGAAAGAGGTCCCAAATGGGTTTCCATTGTAGCTTGGTGGGGTTTGGGCTTTTATTCCTCATCTGCCCATCCAAACATGTTGGCAAACACTAATTGGGTCCTTCAAACCTAGCTGGCTTACATTGACGGGTCCAGATAAAGCAGCCCGAAGCACACGTCTCCCTGCTTCACCCGATCATGATGTCCCTCTAGTATCTATTGTCTTCCCACAATCCTGGGGCCTTGAAAGGAATCGACCTCCTCCTTCCTCTTCTACCCTGGGGCTTCATTTACATCCAATGCCAGGGTCTAGCAACTAAACTTGCTGGCTTGTCTGCTGTCTCATGGTGAAACCCTAATTCTGAGTGTCAGAAGCTGAGTACTACCTCCATCTTTCTGTTGCATCCCTCTGGTACAAACCCAAATCTGTAACAAATCCCCATCAGTTTCAGGCTGGGGGCACTCCAGGGTCTTGCCACTAGCACATGGTCTTCAGCGCAGTAGGCCCAGTGCTTGTCAGGAGTATAGAATCTCAGCTTCACCCACTGAAGAGGAATCTGTGTTTTAACAAAATCTGGAAGCGACAAGTGTGAACATTAAAGCTTGAGAAGCGGGGGACAAGGACAAAGCTTTGCAACCAAAGAGAAAAACACCTTAGTTTACAACTTTTTCTTTGGCATTTATATTATCTCATTGAACCACAGAAATCCTGTGAAGTAGAAAGAATTCTAAATGCCAGGTCAGCAAACAGTTGAGAAAAGTGCTGATGATGTCAAAGCAGTAGGCCAGGATTGGAGCCTGGTCTGTCTGAGTTGAGCAGGTCACACTCTTAATGGGATGCTTCACTACACTTCACTTCACCTGCACTCCTCTTAGGTTTTTCTCCCCTTTGGGGCTGAGCATGACCTCATCTTACACCTTTGTTTCCTCCTGTGCCTGCCTGAGTCTCCTGGCTGCCTGTCTTGGGTGCCTAGGTTTTCTTGGCGATGAGCTGCTTGCTGCGGACTTCTGACCTGTCTTTTAGGCTCATTTCTAATCCGTATCTCACATCTCCATAGGTTCATATCTTTGGAACTCTTCTAGACTGGATATTGGGCAGTCTTCTCTGTTCCTGCTGTGCAGTGACAAGGATAGTGTCAATAAAGAGGATGCATTTTCAGCTGAGCCTTAAAGGCACCTCTTCGTTGGGAAGTGGAGAGATGGGAGAGTGTCTAAGAGGTAGGGATTTTTATGGGGACAGGTTTAGAGGTATGAATGTGCCTGTGGGGTGGTGGAGACAATTACTAGTTGCTCTTTGCCTTGCTAGTCCCTGCCTGCTGCTGCTGCTTCGTGCTGAGTTTTGATTAGGCTGCACCTCTTTGTCCTCTCCCTTCATTGGGTTACAGCTCACACCCTGCACAGACCTTCAGCTTTAGTGTAGTCCTGGTTCTCTGAGTCCCAGCTTCCCACCCCCAAATTCCCTCATTTACTGTCACCAACTTCCTGAAGCATGGCTGGATCTTTCATTCTCTGTGATGTCTTTCTTTTCCTTGTTCCTTTCTTTCACTTCTGACCTTTGTTGCTACAATGTGGGCTCAGTGTTTGGGTCATTATGACATCCTATGAAGTGACTGCTCTGTTCTTGCCTTTCCATCTCCAGTCTGGACTACACACAATGAGATGCCTGTGACTAGCTCAAGGCAACTACATTTCAAAAGTGGGTAAAATATGTATTTATTTCTGCTCTAAAGTTGTCAGTTTTGTGCAGCTAAATGTAGAGTAGAGCTCAGTTCCTTAATGCAACACGTCTAACTAAAGTCCTCCCAAAGCTAGCTTCATGTCATGCACTAACATGGGCTTTTAGGATAGTCTCCCTCAGCATTCCACTCACGGGCTTCTTTGTGGGTCCATTTTTGTCTTTTAGAGTTCTTTCTTGGAACATCCCTCCACTTACCAAAGCCATAGCCTTCTTGCTAAGTCTCAACCAAAGACTTAACTTTCCTCTGAATCCTCCCCTACTCATTCCACAGCACAAGCCCAGAAGACTGATCAATATTAAGACTCTGGTACAGAGTTTCCAAAACATGGAACCATTGGCATTTTGGAATAGATGTTTCTTTATTATAAGGCACGGTCCTGTGAATTGTAGGATATTCACACCATAACTGGCCTCTACCCACTAGATGCCAGTAGCACACCTTCCCCCAGCTGTGACCACCAAAAATATCTTAGACATTGTCACATGTACCCTGGGGAGGAAGAGACTCAAAAATCCCCCCTGGGTGAGAGCCAATGGTCCTGTGTAATGGGAGAAGTTATGAATCAATGGGGTTGTCAGTCTGCAGAGTGGTTCAAGAGGAGTCATTTTCTGGAACACAGAAGTCATAGGAGGACTTGGAGGACATCATTATATGCCTATATTCATTATGAGCTTCAAAATCTGTCTCTGTGGCTTCATCCCTTTTGTCTAGCTATCAAGCTATACAGCCTTCTTTACAAAGAAGAATGTATCTGATCTATAGGCTACTCCTAACTCGGAGTTTCATTATTACGTTTTTTAACCTGAGAAATGGTCCATCTTTTTGCATGTGAAATTACTAAAAAGGAAATTTAAATGAACATGTGGGAACTCCTTGGAGAACATCTGTGGTGTTGAATTTTAAAAAGAAAAATGAAAAGGCTTAAACTGAGATATACCTTCAGGATGTCTGTAATTCAGAGATTAAGTAAAGAACAAAATTGAAACTCTTTTTTTAGATCTTTGCAAAGATGCTTTAATAGTTCCCAAAATCTATTCCAAGTATATATACTGCTAATTTAGTCCAAACTTATTTCTAAATCTGTTTTTGACATTCACAATTGGTTTTGGGTCCTGTAGTCCCAGCAACTTGGGAGGCTGAGGCAAGAGGACCTTGTAAATCCAGGAGTTAGAGGCTGCAATGAGCTGTGATTGGGCCTCTGCTTGCTAGCTTGAGTGACAGAGCAAGACCCTGTCTCAAAAATAGCTGACTTCAGTGTCATTACTTTTAAAATCAAAAATCCTAATTTTAAATTAGAATTCTTTTTTCCCTCAAGTTAGTGCAAAGCATTTGAATATGAGACTGAATCAGCAATTATTTTGAATTTACAGGAACTATCTGATTGGTTTAAATAACTTTGGAAGAAACAGGATACATGGGCATGGCAGTGTATTGGCCGTAGCAATAAACAAGACACTGTGTGAATGTCAGGGCATCTGGGCCTCCAAGTTGACACTGCTCTGTTAACAGCTATTTTCCATCTTCATTGTCCAGACTCAAAGAAGGATAAGACTGTGTGGGGCCATTTTTGATGAGAAAATGAGGGTCCAGAGGATTTGGTAACTTGCCATCTTCTGCCTAATGCTGAACTAGAACCTGGTTTAATGACTTAGGGGTCAGTGAGCCTCTCTGTACAGTCTTCCCACGATGCCCCTGGAATACCTTGAGTGCCTTGACTACTATTTTTAGGCACTAAAGCTCTCTTTGACAAGGAACACACAGTACTGTCTTTTATATCTGCTACCTTCAATTGGAGAAATGTGTAGCTAATTAAGCTATAGAAATAATTTTAAAGAACCCCTTACTGTCAGGGAAAAACACATTCCCTTGTTTTCTTGTTTCTATTCATTCATTCCTGGGTGGATATCTACTGAGATCTAGGGACTTAGG
The DNA here is from genome assembly GCA_963574575.1 of Galagoides demidoff. NCBI lineage: Eukaryota > Metazoa > Chordata > Mammalia > Primates > Galagidae > Galagoides > Galagoides demidoff. The sequence goes on along the minus strand of CAUYQV010192603.1, from coordinate 4,038 downwards.
ATTCACCAGTGAATAAAATAGAGACATCTTTAGGGAGTTCACATTCTGTTTTGTAAAGGAACATCTGACTCCAGGAGGGAAAAATCATGGAAAAGTAACTTTTATCCTCTCTGTCACTGCTCTCTTAGGAAGGCTGATCAGATTTGAGAGGCTGGGGAGTAAGTTTGAGTCGGGGGTTTCCTTCTCTTCCTTCTCTTTTCTGCAGCACCCTGGGAGACTCTTGCTGTTCTTTGCTCACCTGGGAGGCTGTGTTTCTGTGTTTGGGGTTGGTAGCTCAGCACACAGAGAGGAAAGTTTAAAGCCCACTTGGCTGCAGATCCAAGCCCTGTTCTTTATTACTTTCTTGGTAATGAAGCTGACAGGTTGATTTTCCATCTCTCTGTGAATTTTCTTACTCAGTCCAGAAATCAGAGAAGACTAAAGGGTGATTAACACCAGCCTCAAACTTCCTACACCCAGCCTCTTAGTATCACAGCTAGCATCAAGTAAGAGAAAAGGCTCTGCATTGATTTCTTGGTAATGAGGGGTCTTCGGGAGGACCTGGCTTCATTAGGGGAGAATGATCACTGCTGCATATGAGCAGTTGCCAAGTGCTTAGAATATCTGATCCTGTACAGCCTTCTGGTCAAGTTCTTGCCATGCCATTGATATAACCAAGTCAGCTTGGATGGCTGTACCTTGACTCCTGAGAGCTGGTGATTTCTCTAAGCAGGGACTGTCAACTACAGGGTGCCTTTTGCTAGGGGCATCCTTCTGATGTATGAGATATAACATACATATAGCTCACTCTCCTGTGAAGTGTGTGTCTTCATGTTCTGGAGGGGTTCTTAGAGCCATCTGGTACACCTGCTTATTTACAGATGAAGAGGCTAAGCCCAAAGAGGTTAGTGTTTTCAGGTTCATTCACCATCATCTACCTTCCTCTTCAGCCTCCTTCCCATGACCTAGTGAGAGAGAGACAGAGTTTGAACCAGAACCTGTCTCATTCTCTTTTCACCACATGACAAACTGTCCTCACAGAGAAACAATGCTGAAATTAGTCCTTGGAAATTATTTTGGAATCATAAAAAAGTAATTTTTAGGGGTGGAGGCAAGATGGTTGACTGGAGCCAGCTTTCCACAGAGGCTTCTGTCCAGAAGGAGAGTTAAAGGACAGAAGTTTAGCAAGTAAGCCCATGGTTTGGAGCTGAGCCAAGAGAGAAGGTTGAAGAATGCACATCAACCCTGCTGAGGTAAGCTGTGACCCCATGGATACAAATAAAAGGTACAAAATCATTTGCCAAGTGAAGGGGAGTCCCCTCCCCCATGAGAAGGGCTCACAGTATACTCCATACAAACAAGTGAGCAGAGTTCAAACATCCTCCCATTTTATCCCACAGGAGAGAACCTCAAAAAAACCAGACCTCCTTCTTCTAGTAGGGTGCCATGGCACTCTTCTGCCAGGCATAAAACTGTATCAAACTGCATATATTCTCTACCCGCAACTCTGAACTCCCAGCATTCCCCTCCACTCTCACCCCAAGGTCTGGAAGCTTGTCCCTCATAGAGTCCAGATTCTTGGGCATTTTCTCAAGAGTTGTGGACAGGGTAAGGGCTGTTGCTGGTCTGTGCTGATTCTGTGGCATGGGACTAAGAAGACAGTCAACTGAGAAGGAACCATACAGGAGTGGCATTACCCTGAGGCATACAGCAGCAGCGGCAGTGGCTGGAACAATAGGGCTCACATCCTGGGGATATTCTGGACAGACACCCCCTGTCTTTCTGGGCAACCAGAGGATGTGGGGCATCTTCTCTGGTGGTAGGCACTGGCAGAACAGATCTGGGATGGAAATTCATGCCCATGAGTAAATGGTATGCCTGAGGTGTACCAGTCTGGGCAGAGTGTGGGGACTAGAATACGCATGTGCAGAGATGGCAGACCCCCAGGGTGGGGCTGACCCAGAGGACTGCTTTACTGAGCCTAAGATGCACCTGGCTCTCAGGAGATCATAGCTGAGACATAGGTGAGCAGGCAGAGGCTGGAACTGACAGCTAAGTATGAGCTCTAACTGTGCCCACCCCAACACAAACTGCAGCCAAGACTGGGCAGTGTCACAGACCAGGACTGAGTTGCAGTTTCTGTGAACTCAAACAGCGTCTGATCTGCAGGGGAATATACCTGTGACAGAAGCAAATTCTGTGAAGTTGTTCTGTTCTGCCAGCAACATCAATCAGGGGAGGGGCTAGAACTGAGTGAACCACCCCAGCCTCCATTAAGCACCCTCCATTAAGGTGTCAGGCCTCACCTTCCCTTGCTGGATAGTGGCAGAGAGCAGTGGCCTGGCTGAGGAGATGTAGATCTCCCTGTGACTCAGGCAGGTGCAAACCCCTGGAGCATCTGCTCATTGGAGGGAACTAGGTCATAGTCCTGTGGGGTTATCAGTGACTGGGTGTGACAGAGGTGCAAGGTGGGGAAGGAGACATAAACCTTCCCAGACTAATTTATTTGCTGGGTGGGTACTTCTGACCTCACAGAGCACTGGACTGAATCATACTTAAGCTGCCAGCATACCCCTGCTATCTAGTTTCTGGAGACCTTTGAACTCTCCCACCTGAGACAGGTGCTGACTGGGACAATTGATTTGGACCTCTTGAACTGAGCCAATCACCTGAGGACTATGCAAAGTGGTACCCTGGGTGTGTGGTTGTGGGAAAGTTTGATTTTCCTTTCCCAATTGTTGCCTGTGGGGGTAGGGTAACTTAATTGCTGATATTTCTCCACAGCTGAGACTTCAACCCAGAGTAACTGATTCACTAGTGTAGGACAGAGACCAGCTGAAAACAAGACAGAGCCACTTAGCCCCACCACACCAAGTGGGCCCCCAGTTTATCAGGCTGTAGCACTGTACAGGTCCTTGGCTAGGGGAAAAGGTACAGATACCAGTCCTGACTTGGGCAAAGGGCTGGGTAATCACTACTCCAGGAGCCCTCAACCCAACTTCTCCTTATCTACTCATCTAGCCAAACAGTGTAAAATAATCATGGGGCAGAATCAGCAGAAAAACTCCAGTAACATGAATAACCAGAGTAGATCAACACCCCCAAGGAAGGATATGGCAGACACAACTGAAGGTCCCATTCATAAACAGATGGCTGACATGTCAGAAATCAAATTCATAATTTGGATTGTAAATAAGATTAATAGAATAGAGGCAAAGTTGGAATTAGAAATTCAAGGAGCATTTCAAAAGTTGTCTCAAGAATTCAACGAATTCAAAGACAAAATCACCACAGATTTTGACACATTGAGACAAGAATTTGCAGGCCTCAAAGGTCTGACAAATACAGTAGAATCCCTCAGTAACAGAATGGAGCAAGCAGAAGAAAAAATTTCTGACATTGAAGATAAAGCTTTTGAATGCTCCCAAACTCTCAAAGAGGAAGAGAAATGGAGAGCAAAAATGGATCATTCCTTCAGAGAGCTCTAGGATAATTCAAAGAAAACTAATATTTGCCTTATAGGAATCCCTGAAGGTGATAAAGTTGCTTCACAAAGCAAAGAGGACCTACTTCATGAGATTATGAAAGAGAACTTTCCAAATATGCCAAGAGATTCTGAAATTCACATAGCAGACAGTTTCAGAACCCCAGCACAACTCAATTCAAATAAGACACCCCCCAGGCATGTCATAATTAACTTCACTAAAGTTAATATGAAGGAGAAAATTCTGAAAGTAGCCAGACATAAGAAAACCATAACCTATAAGGGGAAGAATATTAGAATGACTGCAGATCTCTCTGCTGAAACCTTTCAGGCTAGAAGAGGGTGGTCATCGACTTTTAATCTCCTAAAACAAAATAACTTTCAACCCAGGATCCTGTATCTAGCTAAACTGAGTTCCATCTATGATAGAGAAATTAAATACTTTAATGACATTCACATGTTGAAGAAATTTGCCATAACTAAACCAGCTCATATTCTCAGATCTATCCTCCATAATGAGCAGTGCAATCCTCCACCACAAAAGTAAACTCACTTTTGATCAAATTCCAACTTCC